>JAZGTJ010000814.1:0-77695 GCA_036877575.1 Botia almorhae | reverse complement strand
GTGAATGTTTACTCCACATGAGATATTGGAATGTCTGACATGGAGACATCGCAATGCTCAATAGGAAAATAACTTGAAATGAAAGCAGATCTTGCACAAAGCACAGCAATAAATTTACAGAGCGTTGGTTACGATAAACACTGGATCAACCTTCCTCTCATTTAGTACTGGAAGAATGTCATCTGAGTGCTGTTAAACTATCAAGTTATGTCTAATACACAGTAATGAGAAAGACTAAAGAACGTGTCAGTGGAAATAATAAGTGAGAGCAAACCAACACCGCTTGAGACCCTAGTGAGAGCTTGTGTAGTGTGACTGCTCTGGCTTACAACCCCAATGCGGCTGTATTTTTAGCTAGGGTGACCTTCTTAAACATGGCATTGCATGAGGTCAAAGCAATAGCAGTCATAGTGCTGATAGTGAGACACCCAGGCCCTGTGATTGATACGACTTGTTTGGAAAGTGCCAGAGCTGGCAGGCCAGTAGTGTGTGTATAACAACCAAAACACCTCCAAAGAATGCCAGAACTTCCCATACAGCTTCAAAAAGATTTCACCCTCATGTGTGCCTTCCCAGAATCTGCACGGAATTCCACAGAAATATTTCACGCACAAGAAGTTCTATGCACTTGTGTGTTCATGAAATATGTTGTTTATTCGATAATACTTTCAGCTGGAATTAATATCGTAGTACTTTAAGTTCAGTTTATAGATTTTATGATACTTTTTCCCAGTAATTAGACGAGATAATGTGAAAATGTGTGCAGATCGCCAATGGACGTACTGTTATACTGAAAAATATATCATCCATTTTACATCCAAACTTGAGCTGGATGATATATTAAACATTAACAATATATTTACAGTGGGCCTTATTCATTCGAGAAGAACACATTTTTGTGTAAATTGTAAAAACAAACATCTTATGTTATCATTGTCATATATAGGGCTGAGCGATAATACATTATTGGTTTTATTGACCGTATAGCTTTATCAATAACGGTAGAAAAATGTTCGATATACTGCTTTATAGTTTCACTCAAAAGCATTTAAAAGTAAATGAACATAAATTTGTTTGTACAAGACCCATCATGACCCATTTTAAAACAGTGCAAACAATTTTACAACTAGCTTGTATGCGACCTGCAAATGTAGATTTTTCTCTGCTTTAACAGAGAGATCGTTAGATTATGCTACAGTGTACTTTTTATGGCTGCGTTTGCCTGTCCATGCAGTGCGACACACATCCCCATTAAACAGTGTGTAGGTGACAGTAACTTAATAAACCTGTAGTCTGTATAATGTAAAAGAGAAAATCACTTGATGCTCTTGACTGTTGATTTGTCAGTTTTACTTGAAGTTTTTGTATTGTTAAATAGATCTACATGAAAAATTTAATGGTTGCTTAAAGTTTTTTATCTTTGTGGGATTGTGATGAGTCTATTTATTACCAAACCATAAATTGGTTTATCACCATTTTTTTTTTATCACCCAGGTCTGATCATACATTGTCCTACATAAATTGTGACATTCAGTGCAATTGGGTTTTATAATAACATGATATAAACAATTATGTTTTGTTGACCATGACATTAAAAATACTGTAGTTATCTAAAGTGCAGTGATTTGAAGTTCTTTAAAGATAGCACCTGCAGGTTTATTTTGTGTTTCTTCTCAGTTTGTTAATCAGGCTTAATCACAATAAATCTAGGAGGTCTGATTAGTTTATTTAAAACATTTGTTTTTCAGTCAATTGATTCAAAAAAGTCAGAATTGGCAGAATTTGCATTGTCACTAAAAAGTGCCAAAGAAAGCTCCTTATGTCATTTTACATGTATCTTTTAAACTAATATTCTTTTAAACCAGATTGTTTTAGCTTTTTTTCTTGTATTTGTAATTTTGCTTTACTCTCTGTACTACTTTAACTTACTGTTGAAACTTGTCTTGTGGTACCGTGCAGTGTTATTGGCTCATTTATGATAAATGCTTCTGATGTTCCTTATTTGTAAGTTGCTTTGGATAAACTTTGGGTAAACGTCTGCTAAATGATTAAATATAATGTAAATTAAACATATTTAATCTAATTGGCAGAAATGACTGTTTAGTCCAAATTATGGTCATTTTGTTGATTAAAAAAGGACCCTTTTAAGTGATGTCAGAAAAAAACAAGAAAGAACAAATATCAAGATTCGGGATGTACATTGAATATCATCAAAAGGCTGAAAAAGATTTAAAAGGCTTTAAAATAAATAAAAACATTGTTACTTGTATCTCTTAGCACTAATGTAAATTAAAGGAGGAAATAATTCAGTCTGTGATTCATTTGAGTAAATGATGCCATGTGTGAACATGGTCGTTTACCCATAATGCACCTCATGTAGCTCTTATAATGACCTGTCTGTCCTCAGACTCACAGACTGTTAAGAGCTTTAAAACTCATAGAGGGAACTGACAGCAACCATCAGCATCCAACTGTGTTTCTTGTCAGCTTAGGATTCTTGTGGGAAATTAAGACAAACCAAGGTGACAATACAATTTAATTGTTTCTATATATATATATATTTATATACTGCACCGTGCTTGGTCTCGGTGCTGTATGGTGTCAGCACAGTATCAGATTTTACTCTGTCCTTACACAATGTTATTATAACACCCTACATTTCACCACCTGCGCTAGACAGCCAAGAATATATCGGAAATATGTCACTCTCCTAATCACACTCATTTAGTTCACTTTTACTTTATTAGTATATGTGTGGTGACAGAATCTGGGGCCATCTTCAGAACAGAATAATGATATTGAATGACTCTCTTTACCCAAGAATCTTTCCATCATTCGTAGAGGGATAAAGTAGTGATTACCCTTCATTAGAGACCTTGGCACTTACATTAGTATAATGTCACCTGTACTTACCTCTATCATTTGCTCACTGACACATACACACACACACCTCTCACTTATGCATTTGAGAATGTCACCTGTTATCATTGATGGCTGGTCCTGCAAATGACAGTTCCAATTTAGCAGCCGCAGTGAACAATTGATGTTAAACTTTGGCGAAATTCAGCTGCAATCCGCAGTGTCTTCATTCCATTTATTCATCTAAATGTACAGACATTCAGCCATTACTTGTACTTTTCTGCACTCGTTCGGCTCAGAGCTTTTTTGGTACGTGAGCTCTGTTCGAATTACTGGTAATGGACCTCACATATTTCTTTTTCATTACTGACATTATAAAATTGGGAAAACAAGTTCCATATTTGCACCATGTTGATGCATTGTTTTGCTGCCACAATAGAGACCGCAATATTTACGTGAGTGTTTTGTCATGCCATTAGCTTACACTGTCTTTTCATTTTTAGGTTTGATGCAGGAAGGAGTGACATTTTCCCGATGGATTTTTTCCTTCCTCCACAAAGGACCTGCCTGATCTGCTCTGATGAAGCATCTGGATGTCACTACGGTGCTCTCACTTGTGGAAGCTGCAAAGTTTTCTTTAAAAGAGCCGCTGAGGGTAACATACACGCACCCATTATAAGAAAATTCACTTAAATTCACTGTGGAGCACAGTGTAATGGCTAAATATACTCACCATGTGTGAGGACTGTATACACTTTAATTAGAGCTTTTAATTACAGCTATAAACTGTCATTAAAACCACATTAAAACCGGTTATTGCCTTTTCATAAATTAAAATACTTCTGACCATGTGTCCAGTGGAGTTTTAATTGTTTTTATCAATGTCACTTGAATAAGCAACAATTGACACATCTTACAGAGATAGTTTTTTTTTAAAGTAACAGTACAGGTAAAATAAGAGAGAGAAGGATTAGACTGTAGCTTGTAACCCAAAGTAACCCAACTATACACAAATTAGGGACACATTCTTTCCCTGTGATGCAAACCAGAGGAAATCTTTTTTAATGGAAATCTAACACCTACAGCCCTTGAATGTGAATACTTGGCTGTGAGATAGGTAAAGGTTTGCCATAAAAAACGACTAATCAGTGGCACTCAAACACATTTATTTTTATGTGTCTCTACAAGTTTGCACACAGGTACAAAATACACTCTGTTGTATCTATAACATAATGTAAATGACTTATAGTACCGTTATTGTGCATATGCAACTTATGTTCATCATGCGCATACATTTCCTTAAATTGCATTAAATTGAGGAATGATAGACAATTCTGATTAACAGATGTCCTTTAAGCTTTAAACACCCGCAGAGGTTCTGGAAAAACAAATTTATCAAAGTTAAGAGAAGTTTAAAGGTCTTGCCCCACAGCCAGCAATGAACTTCAGTTTAATCAAATACAGAAATATCACACACTAACCGTTCCAACAGTTGTTACTGGAGACAAAGAGAGATATAATAAAAGGAAAAGTAGGAAAAGTCTTGGCCTCTGTATAGTCTTGTGTGAAGTGTGGTTAGATCTGTAAGATGAGTGTGTTTTTTACGTCACTCATGACACCAAGTTGAATCGCAAAGATAATGACATTTTAAAACAGGTTTTCCAAAAATTCCATCCCTTCCCTAATCTTTCAGTGGTTGGAAAAACAGAGAGCCCCGCCCTACAACTGCTCCAGTGGTTGAACCATAGTTTCTGTTATAACAAACAAAATTAAACCAAAGTCACTTAAATACCCTGTGGTGTATAACCGTTAAATATACTAATGATGTGCAAGAACTGTTTTTTTTTTACAGGTCTGGTGTTAAACTACAGCTTAAACATCAATCAAAGTAGCACAGATCCACAATTTTTACACCTTTGAGGGAAATGCACACATGCATACTTTACACAGTAGAAATCTTTAATAATAATCTTTAATCAGTAACGATAGTGAAAGACCGTTTTCATGGCTAATTTATTTAAATGTTTAACGTGTGAAAAGATATTTGTATTATTTGTTTTGTGAAATGTGAGTTGTTAACAGCAAGAAAGATGATAAATAATGCTGTTATAAAACAAATTGATGCTTTGACATGCAAAAACACATGAAAAATGTTTAGTTAAATGTGTTACCTCACAATTACAGGATTTACTAGCTTGTCAGTATTTTGATAGATTCTGTTATGTGTTGGTCTGACAGTAAATGTCTGTCTCTTTATATGCTTTTTTGTCAGACCTAACTGCAGTTCTGTAGGTTATTCAGCAGTGGTTCTCTATTCCTGATTACAACACACACACACACACACAGAAGAACCTCTTTAAATTTCACTCTGCACTTTTCATTTGGCTGTCCCAGAGTGCCCAGAGTGAGGGCTGTGACCTATCAGAGTGGCTTGTCACGTTAACAGCTCCCTCTAATTGGAGCATTCTGAGTGTGTGTGTGTTCCCTACTTTTTCCAATCTATGTTTTATCTCAGTGTAAATGTGATGTGTCCAGCTTTGTTCTTTCTGGAGCTTTGCCTTGGCTGCCAGCAGACTTAAACTAAGTCAGAGCTTCTGTCTTTTGTTTCTTACAGGCAAGCAGAAGTATCTCTGTGCTAGCAGGAATGACTGCACCATAGATAAACTGAGGAGGAAAAACTGCCCATCCTGTCGTCTAAAGAAGTGTTTTGAGGCGGGGATGACCCTAGGAGGTAAATTCCTTTGATGAAGTGTCATATGTTCACTCTCCTTATAGGCATTTGTGTTTATTGGGTTTTATATGCACAGGGGTGACAGTCATTTCACTGCTGTTACTAGCGATGGGGTGGAATTGTTCAGCCAAAAATGAAAAGTCTGTCATTATGTCTTTGTTGTTTTTAATCCAGCTTTTTCCGTGGAACCGTAATATTACAGAGATTCTTCACATTCCTCACTAGTCTTTTCTACACAGCAGCTCAGAAGTTCAAACATAACACCATACAGGTGGTTTATATGCTCTGTATTCCAAGTGATCTGAAACCATAGGATAGGATAGTTTTGTGTGAAGGACACATTCAAATTCAAGTCATTATTCACTGAAAATCTTCCTCTCCAGTGGGCTGTTAACTTGAGAACTGCTGTGAACGGATCATTGAACCAGTAAGGTGAACTGGAGAACTAGATTAGTTCGATTTGTGATTCGTTCCATTTGATTTGTAAACCAGATCAGCCTGTTTATAGGAGAGAATAGGCCACTAACAGGCCAACAGTTGGTTTACTATAGTGTAACTTCAAAGACTTAGGGACTACCTATAAGATCACTATATGGTCACTATCGGCTGTAGTTGTATGGACAAATCTAAATGAAGGGTCTTTACATGATTGGAAGAGTCTTGAAATAAAATGGTCTTCATTTTTTTGTTCCACAGTCATCTGGGTTTGGAATGACTTGGGAGAGCAAATAATGTTAGAATGTTTATTTTAGGATAAACTGTCTGTTTAAAGCTCAGGGCTGGTAAGCAGAACTTTGCTCACTCAATTCCTGCCGAAACAAGCTATTTCACCCAGGTGGCTCCATGGAGCTTGTCCCTGTGAAGTTTAAAAACGCCACCAGTCTTGGTCATGCGGTGAATGCATAAGGATTTGATTTAACTCTGGTGTGTTATGTAAAAACAAACTCTATTTGCATAAACGACTATTAAGCTTTTGAACATATGAGAAATCTCATCTCAGATCATTTGTGTTTTAGACTTCAAGCTGTTGCTATTGATCAATTGTAAAAGAAAGGGAATAAATGAAGTATTTAATGTGGCATTTGTAGTGGTCGTCTTGGTGTCGTGGTGATGCTGCAGTTTATAGCACGACACGTCTTACAGACTCCTATGAGAGAGAATGCATGTGACGGTGTCTTGAGTTGACGTGAACTTTTATACTGGAGTCATGCAGTCAGCTTTGCATCTGTCCTTGATCTTTCTCTCCAGGGCGCACAATCGCTGATGAATTATTAATGAACAATTAAGGTTTTTCTCTATAGTCTGCATTAAGAGGTCTGCTTCCCATTAGGTCCTCTTCACTCTCTCTCTCTTTCTCTTCAAAGGGTTTTCATAAATTAAATCAATTTTCATGTGATCTGCTGTTGGTAATGGATAATGGATGAAGATTTTAAATGAATCAAAACAGTTTATTGAAAGCTGCTTTTATCAGTTAATTTACAGCAGACTTGTCCTTTACAAATAGGAATTTCATTTTGGACTGTAGATAATTCAGGAAGGTTATTTCATTTCTCTCTGATTTCATTAGGACTGTTTTAGAGTGTGAGACATTTGAGACTGTATACAGTAGGTCACTGGGTAACAAGTTCCAATCAGCTCAATTGTGATGACTGTTCTCTCTCTCTCTCTCTCTCTCTCTCTCTCTCTCTCGCTTGTTCTCTCAAACTACCTGTGTCAGTCTTTGAATTTGTGAAATTAACTCTGAATCCATCTCTGGGCGACTCAAACCCAAAATCATTAGATCAGTTAAGCTATAATTAAAGAGTATTGCTTTAGCCCTCCTTAAGTACAAATTACATCCTGAAAAATATTCTGCCGTTAGACGTTGATCGGGGCTTGAAATCATTAATCGACCAACTTTGCTAAGTCAACATGATAATGTGTTACATTAATGGTATTTAGCAGTCTAAATTCATTTATAAAAAGTTCTGAATTCTTGTCTGATTACAGTCAGAATCCATATACGCTGATTTGACAAGTTCTTAACCCCTCAGCTGCCTGTGGCAGGTGCTAAGAGCTTAACACCATTAACAATGTGCTCATATCATTATATTCGCTGCTCAGATAAGAAAGTCTGCTTAGATAAAATTCATAAAATTCAGGAGATGAAGAACAGTTTTATAAACTGGAATATTTCAGTTACCTATATTCAGCTGTGCTGCATTACATTAGATGTTTTCACTATGGTGTACAGTGCTTAAAAGCACATTTATTGCTTACTAAGTAGTAGAAAAAGTGCTTGACTGGATGAAAAATATTTATATTTAGCTGTTTGATTTCTTAGATCTGTTGTTAGCTAAAATAAACTTTAAGGGCTTCATGCTTGGATTGAGTGTGTATGCGTGTTTATTGAGGGCCAAGTAAAGCCATTAAAGGAGTAAATGTTACATGCAGATTGCTTTAGCTTATGTTTTAGCTTTTAAATGTATCTAACAATTAGTTTTTGAATTATAAATGTAAGGGTTCTTAATCTTTTTTACCCCAAGACCCCTTTATTAGGTTGCATAATTGCAACCTGCACCAGTGTCAAGGCATTAAGCTATACACTTCCCGTAAGTTTACATAGCGATAAAATTTACGTTTTAATAATGACACATTTGACTAGTTTACTATTTAATTTTATTGTTAGTATCTTAAGAAACAAGAACTATAACAAATCATTTGGACAGCCATTCATCAGCACACACCCTGCCTAATGGGAGGGCTAGGCCTGTATGTCACGCAGCAGCTTGTCAAAGACTGCCATTATATTTAAAAGTTAGCTTTTTATCTCTGCTGTTTCCAACTTTAGGTGCCAGCAAATGGCACCAGAAATATTAGAGCGATCAATGTCACTTCTGCATATTCACTCATGGATGCACAGGAGTTCATCTTGGGTCACGAAGTAACCTACATTTCACAAAATATTTTAAGCACAAAAAAGCTGCATATTTAATATGTAGGTCTATCCTATGGCTATACAAATCAAAAGAATCTTCTATGACCTTATAGAAGACCCTGGAGTGTGAGGGTGGAGGCTGAGAACTTGCAAAGGTCTTAAAAGTTCTTACGCATGGAATACCTCTACATTAAGAGGGGAAGTTTGTAAACTATTGCTTATGTAAAAATCTTTCAACAGTTTTTTATCAGCCAAGTTTGTCATTTAGCATTCAAATTTTAATAACCACAAATTGCTGTAGTAGTTTTAATATTGTAATTAGATATTCAAAGAGACAGGAGGTTTCTTTAAAAGAATTCAGAATTAGCTAATAGTGGACAAATTACAACTAATAAAGACATTGCATGTGGTCATGAAATTATAACAGTTCTGATAGAGTATTTTCATGCCTTTAACAATAGGTGCATGTTTCCGTGCATGCAACTATAATCAGCAGCATCTTGACCTTGATAAATTGTAAATAATTGGTATTATTTCACTGGAACATCCACTGACTTGTTTATTGTGCAGCCAGGGGTTTGCTAAAGAAGCTTGTTCATACTAGATATAATTAAGTTGAAATAGAAGTTGGAAGAATAATTTAAGAGGAGCTTCTGCAAATGACTCCTGAGGTGTGAGGTATCGTGGAATAATGCATGCCTTTCACATAATCAACCTGGAAGTTCTCGAGGAGGCACGCACGCTTCCTGACTGGTGACAATGACCTACAATTATAATAGTGAGACGTTCTCAGACGACTGATACAGCACGGGAATATGAAGCAACGAAGTTGTTTTCTCTGATTGTGGGAGAGGTGGCACGGTAAGGGATCTAAATTAGGAGGAGAGATCGAGTTTCAATTGGACACAGACTCTCTGAAGTTATTATAGAGCGCATGCAGAAGGGTAGACAGTGAAGCAGCAGGTATTATTCTATAATCAGTCAAATCAGTTATGGCTTCCATCAGCATCTAAATTACAGGCGTGAGAGATGGAAAAGGGGAGCGAATAAGAATTTGTCAGGAAATGTAAGAGATGGGAGGTATTTCCAAAAAAACGGAAAGAAAAAATGATAGTGACAGGGTTGGTGGTGGGGGTCGGGGAGATGGGGGGGTTGGGCGGTGGGCTGTCTCTCTTTGAGTAGAGAAAAGAAGAGCACCAAGAGAGAGGAAAAAAGAGAGGAGAAGCGTCATCAGCACATTACAGAATTATGGCACTTTTGCCCCACTAGACGCTCTCTGGCAGCTGGAGGCCATATTAACAACATCTCAACACCTCTCTCAGCACTGTCCCACTGACATACACACACGTGCGACCGCATAGACACCCAGTCCTCTGCTTCACTGTAAGACTGTTAGGGGTCTGGGTGAAAATTGAATACATGATGAGAGTTATTGGACATGGGAGAGAAAAAAGGGGAAGAGAAGGTAAAACTCAGAGGGAGATAGTGGCAGATGGCAAAGAGAACAGAAAATGCAGTAATGCAGAGCTCAGACTCATCAAAGGAAGAGCAGTGTTGTGGATTAGACTCACCGTAAAGGCTTGTTTAGTAGCTGGCACAAACACCGTACACTTCATTACACACATGGCTTTCTATGTCCCTTTTGTCAGGAGGCCAAAGGCACGTGAGCTTGTCATAGATCTATATCTCACAGGACCTCTGGKCCGCCTATAGATTCATTGCTGCACTCCAGCATACAAATGTAATATTTTATGCTACCATTCATGGAATAATATGTACAACGTAGCTTCTGTTTTTATTGAAGGTGTTAAGGACCATATTAAGGTAAATGGAAGGAACATGATGTTCCAGATAGGGCACACCCTTTGTTAAACGTGTGTTACATACTTTGAATGTCTCTTTAAGAGTTCTGAGCATGACGCTATTGTAATCTGCCCACAATAGTGCTACTGGTGCCCAGTGTTTTTTTTAAAGTGACAGTAACACGGTTTACTATGTTTGGGGAGAGACCAGGGACCTCAGGTTATCCAGTCATTTACATTTATGCCTTTGTGGTAGATGCTGACTTAAAGAGCATTCAAGGCATACATTTTATCAGTATGTGTGCTCCCCGGGAATCAAACCCATGACCTTGGTATTGCTAACACTGGTACCAGTTATGTTGCAGGAGCACATTGTCCAAGATTTGGTGGCCTAGCGATACAAAAAATGTCTTACAGCAAATAAAGTCAATCCTACCCCCCCATAAAACATAAAACACAGTTTTTTTTAAATATGAAGTCTTTCATTGCTATCATCAAGCTTTTAACGGACCCTTACCAACTGTATATGACACACCTCTCCTGCTGCTTCTGAGTTTCACTGGGATTGATGTGAGCAGTCTGGTTCTGAGTATAAACCTGCAATCACCAACCACATGAGGCAACGCTTGTCACTTTATCTCCTTTCTTGAGCTGTCTGGGATAAGTGTAAGCCGCCAGTTTCTGATTGGGTATCCAGTGTCACCTGAGAGTTGAATCGATAAAAAATTTACATCAGAAATCGCATTTCACATTAGTGTGAAATGTTAATTACACAGCTTAAATTTAAAGTCAGATACCAACATTAATATTTATCACTTGTAACAAGTTGACCCAGATTACCTTGTACCTACATATTGACAGAATATGTTTTTAATATAGAGTAATTACAGTAATTTTGCTGTGTTGCTGTACACTGCAGTAAGACAGAGAAAAATGAGACCACAAATATAAAAACGAAATAAACAACAAACAAGTATCTAAATACAAATCCGACTGCAATTTCATTCGGACTGTGTGTGCATAAATAGAAACAGTTTATGTGTGTAAAGGCTGTTAGTTTCACTTATAGTATAGGAGTCAATCCTAGGAGCATTGTGACACCATTCAGAGAACTCACCAGAGATGTGTGCCACAATAACAGTAACTACAGCACTAAGACAAATTGCCTAATGATTAGTCATTTGCATTAGTTAATCTACACAAACCTTTAATTAATCTGGAACCCTAGTTACTAGTTGCCAGTGTTACAATGATCTTCGACTGTGACAAAAATAAAGTAAGTGTATTCCTATACACACAATATTCAAATATATGTTATTGAAATCATCTGTAATTTCATAGTATAGAGCATTTAAATTTGGCAAAGATCAGTCATACAATAGCAGATGCCTGTAAGACTTGTGAAATTCCATGAATATTGATGTTAAATCAATATTTATCTTTAATTTGAGAGATTTGAGTAGAAACTGTGACAATGACAAAAAATCCAATACTGGAATCATGTCAAATGTAGTAGACTATGGACTTCTCTCATATGCCAACTCTTGACTTTCAAATACTGGTTAAAATGTGGCTTAGATTGTCTAAATCTATTTAAACAGACTATACAGCAAGACCATTAGTTAATAATATTAACCGAGCATTGCATTGACAAGATGGAATTTTCATCCTTTCTTTATAGGTGATAAAACCATGACTGTAGATCCTGCTGATTTACAAAAAAGAAAAACAATCTTATCCAATACTAAGGCTGTCAGGTTAAGTGAACTATGGACCTGGTTGTTGGAAGTGCTGCCGATTCCAGTCACCGACCAATGAAAAGATCCTCTCACACACAACAGTAACATACTGTAACAACAGAATTTTGAAATTCACAGTAACAGTTGAGAAAAGTCTAAAAGTATTATGGCAAGAAGAAAGTAAGATGTCTTACCTTTAAAGGAAGTAGAAACCTGAGTAAAAGCTCTTTGAAAGTGAGAAACTCAGCAAGCTTAGACTCTTAATCAAGAATGGCAGATGGAAGGAATTGCAGCTTCTGAAAGGAAACCTTCTGTCTTTGTGCTGCAGGTGGAAGTAAAACATTCCCATGAAGGTTGTTTTAACATTTGTATTTAAGCATGTAACTGAAAACACATTTACTCCATTAAATTGCAATACTCCCACTGCCCTAATGTCAGGGGTCAAGCGATGTCAAAAGGACAGGTCAGTATTATTTTCAAACACTTCTACATTTTTAAAACATTAATTTCTAGGTTTTTTCAAGCGACCTTGATAGTTACATAACCGTACTTTAGTCCTATTCGGACGCACTTTGTGGTTTTAATCCTTTCCAAACTGAACACATCTGTGTATTCTTGCACAATCGTGGTAAAAATTGCAGATGAAATTGCCTACTGTTTTTTAGCTAACTCAGGGGACTTCTGAAAAATCTCATCCCATGATTGTGGCAAATTATTATTTTCGCTTTTTATTTATTTTGACCTTCATCTAATACTGAGACTAAAGCTAATTTCTGCATTTGTTTACTAGTGCACCTAAATGATAGATTTGGACCTTTTTTCAGCTTTCCAGCAGTCTTATGTAAAAAAATCAATAATAAGAGTCTGATCTTACCTTAATTAATTTTATCTTATAATTATATTACATAAAATAGTCTTGTTTATTAGAAGGAGTTTTATGATGTACACATATAATGGGCTTTATTGAATTTCATACAGATGTTCCCATTTGTAATAAAAGCTACAGATTTCAATCCTGTTCGACTCAGTTCACAGACAACTTGTGTTAATAATTGTAACTCAAGAATCATGTGGAAAACAAATTCCATCCAAGTTGTGTTTTTGCAAGCAATTGAAGTGTTGTTTGTGTTGGGTAATATTTTCCATCAGCTCTTCACCAACTTTCAAATATCCATGTCATCTGAACACTGTAGCCAGACTGTAATGTAAGAGGTTTTGCTGAATTTGTAATGTAGATGTTTGGAATGCGAATCAGTTAACATTAAGAATTCATCTGCTTCTTCATGTGTCAGTGTGATTGCTCCACTCAGCTGATGCACTATTGCTATGCATTATGGTTTATGCTTTTCATGTTCCATCTAAGACTGATAAAATGAGAGGCTTATCTTTAATAGATTCTTTATTAGACTAAAATATATTCATCTGAAAACAGTTTAAGATTGTGTTCTAAACGTTGAATGACTTTCAATAGAATGTTTTACAGTAGAGCTGTTAATTACAGTATGGACGTCGGGGAATCTTTTTAATAAATACAAATAAACACAAGAATGTCTCAGGATGCTGTTACCATCAGAACCAAGCTGTGTTTGGCTGAGCAATAGGCCTTCCATTCAAGATTAAATATCTGGCATGCTGTAGTATATGCAATACATGCAGTAATACATTTTTCCCCAGCAGGGAACATTGTTAACACATTGTGGTGGTTGAGGATCAGAGCAGTAAATTCAAATAAATCCAAGAGAATGTAGAGAGTCCTGCTGGTGTTCATAGTTTGAAACAGGAACACAGATTATTTAGATCATGTCCACATGTGGAAGTCGTTTGAGTGTAGATGGTGAGGATAAGGCCCCAGCGGTGTTTTGACAGTACGAAATGATCACCACCGATATTTAAAGCCATCACAGCTGAGACTGAATGAAAGTGCTAAATGTACTTTAAGAATGGCGTGTCATGTTTATGTCCTTGTATAAATTAAATGAACAGATATTAGGCACACCGTCTAGTACATAATTATGAGTTAAAGCCTTGTTTATGTCGGCTGCATTGGCTTTGGCATGACTCACTACAGAGTCGCAGACGTTTACATTACAGCGCATTAATGCATTTAGCAGACGCTTTTATCCAAAGCAACCTATTGTGCATTCATTGTCCTATATAGTCGATCAATTAATGAGTTCCCTGGGAATCAAACCCCTGAGTTACAGGAACACTGCAGCAGTCAGTAAGTGTTTATCACTATGCTGGAGTCCAATTGCACAATTTGGCAATTGGACTAAGTTCTTGAGGTGCAACCAGCAGAACCAACATGAAGCAGCAGTAGAAAGTACAGTAGTATTTCTTTTTTCAAACTATACATTTACAGGACACGACTACTGTATAATAACAGTTGATCACTGATGGTTGGCCATATACAACTGACTGCAGTGTTTAAGGTCAAGAACAATAACTATAATGATACATGTAAAGATGAAGTTTTACACTACAACTACAAAGATAACAAATATGGAGGATATTGGGATCACTTTAAAGCCAATGTTTTTTAAAAAGCTTTGACAGCCAGTCAAAATCCATATAAAGGGCTTGAATATAAACTTCAGTACACAAGCTCAGAATAAACAGAATTTTATCATCCGTTGGTGTATTGTCCAACAGTGTCCGTTACAGTTATTGGTCTTGGTGTGAACAGGCCTTTAGACTGGCTTTGTGTCTTCGGTTTTATACTGAGCTGAAGCATTTCAGTTTTCAGCTAATGTTTTGGCGCCCCAAGATATTGCCTGTATTATTAAAAACTATTTTATAAAACCAAATATAAAAGCACTTAAACAGGCATATATAAAGCATTCAAACAGATGAAATATAAAGTGCTGAATGCAGTTAAAGAACGGTGTCATGTTTATTTTCATGTATAAATTAACAGCTTTTAGGGACATCTAGCTTAAAATTGAAAGTGCATTTCTGAGCTGAGCTGTTTTTTATAAACCTTAGTATTTTGTTTATTTAGTGTATAGGAAGGTGAACTTGATAACATCTCCAACTATCTTTCTATACAGGTAAGTCTTGTATATTGTAAATGGCCTTCTTCAAAGGTGCTGTAGTAGAGGTAGGCTCTGATCTCAGTTACTCTCCCAGTTGAATCCTACTAAGTACTGAGTCAGCA
Organism: Botia almorhae; assembly: GCA_036877575.1. Lineage (NCBI taxonomy): Eukaryota > Metazoa > Chordata > Actinopteri > Cypriniformes > Botiidae > Botia > Botia almorhae. The sequence continues at coordinate 62,490 of JAZGTJ010000814.1, read as the reverse complement.
GGCTTAGAGTTAGTAGCCCACATCCCTAACCATTAGACATTAGGGCCCATCAAAGTATATTAATATATCCTAAGGTAGATATAGTAATTGAATATAGTATTATTGTAATAATACTATATGCGATTAATATAGTAATTGCTATAGTATTATTGAAGACTTCTTAGGGTGGAGTATGTATCCTGTTGTTGCTGCTGCGTATTTCCTATTGTTTGAAAAGTACTTCCTTTGATTGGCCGCAGTTCAAAATAAAGATGTTACGGCAAGTACTGCAAAGTTTGCATTGTCTGCATGTAAACACACTTTATAATAAAGCCGTTCTTTTGGGTATTCTGTGGCTTCTCTGCACTTACGATGATAGACTTCAACCGAGGCTCAATTAAAGTAAAGCAGTTTATATCGAAGGCTGTTCAAAAAGCTTCACAACTATGCTTAACATTCCACATTGGCTCGGGTCTTTCTGCGTAATGGCCAGCTGGCTTCAGAGAAACTATTCTGGTTGAGCATATGCATGTATGTGTGTGAACTCAGAACACTCTCAGGAAAGTAATCAGAGAAAATTTCTCTAAAGTCAGGCTGACATGCGCTGTTAGAGGAAATAATGAATTTTTGAATTACACAAACACGCACACATCAGAGGGTGTGCTTCACTCACAGCAAATTAATTCCAACACAACCAGTTTGTATGTCTGAGGGTCGTCTTTATTTTGTTGTGCGTTTAATGGAGTTTTTGATATTGGATGGGAGTGTACATGTGTGTGTGTCTGTGTGTCTGTGTGTGTGTGTCTGTGTGAGCTCAAGCCTGGGAGATTTTCTGTGGGTGGAGCAGGCGAGTGTGAGCAGGTCATTCTAACCCGACCTATTTACAGTGTGTTATACAAAGATCAGACTACAGATAAAGGACACAAACACATACAAACACCAAATGCTTGGTGAGTGAGTGTAACTCTGAGGAAGATTCCACGTCAAACGTTCTGTAATATTTACTCAATCTTTTCCCATTCCTGTTCTGCTCAGCCGCTTCATTAAAAGTGAATTACAAATATCAGCAACTGTAAACAGTCTTATTGCACATGATGGAAGGATGGGGTTTAATTTACGTGTTTGCATATGGAAAAATAATTGGTGGATTTATGAAAAGAAAAGGTGAAATGAGATGAGGATCAATTTGTTTTGTAAGTCCTTTAATTTTTGAGAGAGATACAGGAATGTGAGAGAGCAGGAGAGCTCTAGAAAACTGTACAACCCAAGAGCACTTTAGAACGTTCTTAAGTATTATTAATAGGTGCAGCTATTTCTTAAACATTACTTTCTTTTATCATATCACGTTGCTGCCATTTGGAACACCAAAATTGGTGTGATACAGGGATTATGCCACCCATAAGGATGCTTTAGACATTTCATGCTCCTTAAATGTGATAAAATTGCTGTAACAGCCAAATTTTAAGGTTTATCACTTCAAACAAAGTGGAATTTGCTGTGGTCATGTGTGTTCCATGTATTAACACGCAGACTGAATTTGTGTTTAGCTCAGACACCAGGAGGCAGTTACGTAATTATGTGGTGCATCTGATGTTCAGAATACAATCAGATCAGATTGACTTTGAAAGAAAGCACCTGGGTTATCATTGGTCCACCTTTAAATAAATGGGTCTGTTCCAACATGTTGGGCCAGTTTCACACATCCATGTTTTTTAACAGAAATGCATGCTTTAGATTGCTGGATAATTGTGGCCAATTAAGCCTCTTTAAAGTCTTCATAAGAATATTTGTGAAAGTGAGCTATTATTGTGTTGAGTAGGCGGGTCTCAGACATGATGGAGCAGAAGTTGTTACACCTATATTTATCTAAAGCATTATTGGCTCAGGGTTGGTGGGATTTTTATATGCAATACATTTGTCAAGTGAGCTTAATTATCATATATTCATACAACTGACAGCCAATTTAATGTCTTTATTGGGTGTAAATATGTTACTTTTAATCTTGAGTTTACCTTACCACAGTCTGACTGACAAATGTTCTTTGATCTTTAAGTACAGAGCAGCTTTTAAAACAGAGATGTGGACAAAAGTTACATTAAAACTAAGTCATCAGTTCTGTTTCTTACAATTGGTAACTGGAGAAAAGAAAAGTACATTGTTATGTTGATAAGCAGAAGAGGAAAAATACAAAATAATAGGTAAACCACACGTGTCGCACCTTGTCAATAGCCATTTTTAAATAAATAATGAAAAATGCACAAGGAATGCATAACACACAATAAACAGGTAAAGGAAAAAGCAATAGAGATTCAAATGGAAGTTGAATGTAAAAAACATTCATGATTGTATTTTATTGGATATTATATCCATTATATAATATCATATGTTCTTGCATCCTTTAGCATAATGCAGTTTGACTGGCCGTTTTAATATACATTTTTAATATCAGTAATATCACTAACATTTTTAATATATACCACTTTTTTTTCTATGATCCTCCCTCATCTACTGTTTGAGCCCATGATAACAAAGTATGAGTGTGTGTACCTGAGCAGCTTTGGGGTCATTTATTTGGGGCTTGTTTTGACAGATGTGAAGCAGGTTGACCAAAGCCCATAGTGAACAGTAACAACAGTAAGCATAGACGTGTCAGTGATTTGAGGTACTAGATAAAGTTCAAGAAACAATAAGTCCAGCCCATTTTTCTGCTGCGCTATCTAATAAAACTGCAAAGAGCCTTTAGAGAAATACATTTACAGAAACAAACAAGCGTTCTGATGTTAGCAAACAAGTGACAAAACATGTTGTTGTTTGCTTTGTTTCTATTTCTGCCACATCACACTTGTTAGCTCCACCCACGTCACATCTGATTGGTTCAAATCATTGCTCCACAGAGCTGGATTAGGTTACAGTGTTAATGTCTGGTTATGATATGGTATAAAATTTGTTGATTCTAAAGGGAAAGCAGTTAATTTAGCATTTTTGGACTATGTTCTTTCAAAGTTAAAAGCAATAATAAGTAAGTGTCACTGAATGTCATGTACAGTAGATGGTGTCATAATTCTCATTTACATTAACAGTGTCTCATGATTATTCATGAGATCTTATGTTTTCCCTGCAGTATGATAGGCAATAATGATTATATTATAATTACAATTATTATAAAATAGTTATTGGGAGTTAGCATATCCTGGAGTGCGAAGTGCTAGATACTCCATCTATACTGTAAGTATATAGTGTTTTTCTCACTCTGTTACTTTATTATGAATGCAATTTTTATATGCTCATATTAATTGATAGACTGTGTGGAATATTATGTTATATATGTTGACATGCTTAAAGTGTATTGATTAAAATGAACTAGTGATGGCAGTAAAAAAGAAACTGGTGATAAATGTTACTGAAATGGTGGCCAGGCATAGCATTTTCCTCATATTCTGCATGTCTTTGCAACAGTGCTGGCGAAGCCCTGCAAATGTTTGTGTGCAACATGAATTTTTATGGGAGAGTTTGTCAAATTCTGGACAGATGGACCTGAGGATTTACTGATCAATGTCAGTTATGTTTAAAAGATGCTGTATTTACACTGTCACTTTCTACAAAGTGTGTTCTCATATCAGATCGGTTGTGAATCATAATCACAGAAGTCTCCAAAGTTAATGAGCATTCAGATATATCGTTGAATACAAATGCAAACAACTTTGCATTTAGTTTTGCATTAAATTACAGATGCAAATGACCTTTGTATATTTGTGGATGACACTGTGGGCTTACAAAACAGTCCATGATATCTGCATTTGGTTGCAAGCAATTGTGAATTGCTGCATCCATTTAAAAAGGTTTTGATACTGTGAACCTTATAAAACTGAAATAAAAGTGTCAGGATTACACTAAAGAGAGCTGTTCTTTTTCTGTCCCTCCCCTGCAGCTGTCCGCTGCTACTTTTTGGCATTTTTAGCAAATTGTGTTGAGATCTGGCCCATTTTAACATAGGGAATTCATATTCATGTTCAACTTGGAAAGGTAAATAATCTGCCTTTTGGGGTTTTTAAACAAATATTGCAGGGCTCCAAAGTATAACAATCACTGGCTCCTAAAAGTAAACAATTAAGACTTTGTAGTTGCCAGATTACAGAATGCTCAGTGTAGATGGTTGTTCAGAAGCAAGTATTTAATTTGGTGGATGAATTTATAAGGATTTGTTGCAGTGATTCAAGATACACAGGGAAGTGTAATTTCATGCTTCACTTTTGCTGAAAGATGAGCTAGCATTATGAACCATTCAGTATTTCACAAAAGTCAAATATTGTTGTCACTTAGTCAAAGTTTTGTCCAAGGTAGAGTTCGTCTTTGCGGTCAATTAATTTGTACCGTTAACTATGCTAACTAATAATATTGAGTCACATGCTTCTGGATCTTCATATAGTATAGTTCGTATTGCTCATTAAGCCACACAAATATGCACATGAGGTCATTAGTACTCTCTGTGTCATAGTCTAGCAAATGTAAGTCTGAATGTTGAGAGTGCTGATATTTGTCAGAAGTCAGAATTTTTGAATAACTTGTGCAGCTCCGACAGTAGATCTTTCACCACAGAAGTGACTACGGTTTTTGTGAAGACTTTGTTCCCTGCACCTATAGCTTCATCCACAATAACTGGATTATTAGGTTGATTTTGTAAGATCCCTGCAGAACTAAGTGGGAATAGGGATTTTTGCAGTGTTGGTGGGTAAGAGACCAGAGAGACACACACCCGAGCTGTGAAATCATGATCTACTGCATCAGACAGTAAATTAGACAACTATTACAGCAGTTGTCGGAATTTGTCGGATGATTGTCTCTAGACAGTATGATCGTTAATCAGATATTGTCCGTGCAGCTTTGTATTGTGCCACGTCAAGTTAGACAGTTTTATTGCCTTAGATGTGTTTTAGACAAAATGTGCTGATTAGTTTAAATTAGTGCAATACTTATTACAATACTTAGTTATGTGCTAAATCTTTTTTAAAAAAGACTGCCCATTATAACCCATTATATTTGCCACTGGACATTCCAGACATACATATATCATCAGACACTTTAAATTTAATATTTTAAATAATGTTTTACATAGTTGCTCATTTAAATTCATAGGCTTTTTTATTTTTTTTTTAAACTAAAATGTTGCTATTTATGTGCTGTTGTGCTTTGTATTTCCTTTTCACACTTTGCTTTAAGGATTTAAAAGTGACAATGGAAACAGCACAGAAAATGTGTTGTTTTTTATGTCAGACTTCTTTAAAGCAAACCAGACTCTCTCTCTAGTCCATCTCTAAAGGTGGGACTGTGAGTATGATTCAATGTAAGGTTGTTGTTTTGTTAAAGCAGAGATGGAAGACACATGTACCTCAGTCCTCAAGTTCAGGTCTTGAGTCTCAAGTGTGCAGTGCATACAATCAAAGCAGACAAGTTAAGTCAATGGCTCATCTCAAGCACGTCAAGTCAAGCCCTGCTTGGATCAGGTCAGGTCAAGTATCAAGCAGTATCCAGTAGAGGTTATATTACAGAACTGTAAACTTTCCACGACCTCTGTATGCAGTAACTTAGAAGACACATCGATCCACCTACATTAATATACAAAAAAGGAATTAGGATTCCTTGGTTCCGTGATGGATGTGTTGACTTTAAATGTAAAGTAATTTTTCTCATCAGGTACAACTTCTTGTTAAATGTACATTACCATACATTTTACAGCCGGCTATACGTTTATACCACGGGCATCTTTAAAAGTTTTGAAATGTAAGAATGCGTATTTTACTGTGAGATTACTCAAGTGCAGAAGCTCAAGTGCCTTCCTTCTCAAATGACAGCCACACTGTGAGAGAGCGCAGCACTGATTTACACACACTGACTACAGACAAAATGATTTGATTTGTTCATCTTCACGAATTAATGTAATAATTTGCTGGATTATTTTATTTAATATTATTTTAATAATACTGCAATCCTGTGCAGAACTTTAAGCTCTACATTTGTTTTTAAGCTCTGATTTTCTGTCTGTTGTGATGTAAGCACAGATTCTATTGAATGCGGCTGCTGGTTCTGTGACGTTCAGTTTGCGCATCAATTTATTGTCGTAACACTTGAAGGGATAAACAAGTCATTGCTGAAGTCAAGGCTCAAATCATTAGTTCTTAAGTCAAAGTCAATTCTTTATCTAGTCAAGCAGGTCTTTAAATTTGGAACTTGAAGTCAATATCCCCCAACAAGAGTCACTGATGGGTGCCACATTATGTTTCTGTGCATAATCATGTCAATAAAAAAAAAATCATGTCAATCAATACAAACATTTTTATTTTGAATATGTTCTTCCAAAAGTGTTACACTGACGGTACTGTATGTGCAGTCTGTTATCTCCATCTCTAAAGTATAAAACCTATACAATTATTTCCACTAAAGCTGAATTTATGACTGTGAAAATGAGCATATAACATGTTGTACAAATGGTTTTGTAAGGGTTCATGGCCTCTTGTATTGATATCTGTATTTTAATGCAAACGTTTAGTATAGGAACTATTTAAAGTTACATCATGTATGTGATAAATGACAGGATCATTCACACACCATGCTGGATTTATGGTAATGCTAACGAGTACCACCTCTGAGTCTCATGCTTCTGTCCTGAGCCTAATAGAAGAGCCTAAGTGATGGTGATATCAGAGGAAGCGAATCCTCTGTCACATTAGTGTGACCCAGGAAACGACACAAACTAACAACTGCACTCACACACACTTTATTGTGTGTTATAGTTGTTATTCCTCTTAATAAAAGTAGCTCTGTCCTAAACCTATCAATGTTAGTTTAAGAGGTAACAAATAATGGAGCCTGTTATAATAGGTCTTAGTTTACAACCAAGTTTATTTGGTTAGTTTATTTTTATGACAGCTGTATAGTTCCAGTAATTAAATCACATTGCCGGTTTAGTGTGTAATAATCTGAATTTGGTTACTTCAGCCGTAAGCTTCACACGGGCTCTTTTAAAATTCACTCACCCCAATCGCTAGGCTGATTTATAAGATCCCCGTTCCTTTTTACATAAAAAGTTGCAGTGATTTTTAGTAAGGCTCCAACTTTAGATCATTCCAGCTTACTCATGTTTCTTTAGTGAACCGCAAGCCAGATACTTTCTCCCCTGTGTTTGAAAAATATGTTCATATATATATATAATTATATAAGCTAATTTTATAAATTAAGTCTTCAAAAAGAAGTCGTTCTCTCTCTTTCTCACTTTCTCAGGTCTCCGATCAAACTGCCTCAGGGCAGCCCTCACCACAGATTAATAAAGCCATCATCACACCAGTTATACAGACTCATTATACAATTATATAATTAAACAGTGTGTTTGATGTGGAGCAGTCTCAAAATATTTTATAGTATTTTAGCAGGTGCTCAAGTTGAAAGCTTATTCCTGCGTTCTTGTTCTAAGCTTGTAAACTTTGTATGAGTGGGTGCGTTTTGTGAGTTATATTAGAGCAATAAGCCACAAGAGGCCTATTGTTAAAATCCCTTTAACTGTGGCAAAATCTCTACTATATCAGCCTCTTGTGGCATGCATTTTTAGAATGGTAAGAGCAATATAATTCAATACACTGGTGTTAAATACATTACATTATATAATATGGCAAGTAATATAGTTCATTTTCAGTTGCCTAAAATGATAGGTGGTCACAGGTGTGCATATAAAGGCTATTTCACAATAGCTTCGAACGTGGCTAATATGATTATATTTCAGGGCAGGAACTATCCATTTTATCAGTTTGAGCTCTCAACTTTTTTGTCAGAAACAGAAGTAATTTGTTAAAACATTGACCCACTGTCCCATTACTTTGACCAAGATAGATAGTGTGTTTATTTGTGTGTGATGACACAAGCTACAGTGTGTATTGGTTGAAGCTCTCTGAGTCACAGAATGATCAGAGTATAGCTGATCTTTAATAGGACATTGCGTCCTAGAGAAAGGCCAAGCAACAGAGCACAGATAATCTCTCTTCCCAAGGCCCCTGAAATCTACTGCTTTAGTCTTAATCTGACTCAATCCCCTCTTTTTTCACCTAAAGAGAAGGAGGTTAAGAGATCAGGTGTGTAGAAAGCAGGACAGAGAGAGAGAAAGATAGTGAAACAGAGCGCAAGAAGAAAAATAGAGAGTCAAAAAGAAAAAGCAGAGACAGCCCATCAATCTTGTAAAAACACCTTTCAGCAGCTTTTAATAAAAACTAAATGGCTGAAAGCACCGATAATTCTGAAGGAATTAGGGAAGATAATGTAGCAACCTGTTAGTGGAACTATTGAAAAATCTTTTATCTTTTTACACATTTAACAGTCCTAATCTTTAGTAAAACAAGCTGTAAAGCAGTACTGATCTAGAGAATAGACACACACACACACACACTTGTGGAGAGTTACAACATTCTTCATACTACAGAGCTATTGACAGCACAGAATATTGTCTTATTGCAGATGCCAGCAGTAAACAGAGGAACCTAAATTCCAGGGGTGACTAGAAGACAATACAGACAAGAACAGAGACTGAATTATTGCAGGCTCTCAAAATTTCAGCAAATTTTAAACAATTTATGTGGAAATTTGTAATTATATATTTTTTACAGTCTTAAACGTGATTGCCTACAAGTCATTGTCAGTGAATAACTCAACTGTAAACATTTTGGAGGAATTTTTTCAATTTTAATAGTTTAACGGTTTTGGTGACTAATGAGTTAATCCCTTAATGTGATTCAGTAAACCCTTCATTCGGTCCTACAGCTGATCCCACAACTTCAGCCACATGTTTGTTTTCTTAAACTTCGGTTTAGAAACAATAGAAACGTCATCTGTAAGTCTTAAGTTGCTTTTTCATATAATTTTAAACATGGTTAACATGACTGAACCATATTAAATACAATACTATGGCAAATCATTTTAGTAGCGCGTTAATAAACAATAATTCAACAAATATATGTTTTACTTAAATTTATGGTATTTATAGTTTTGGTAACAGTAGTTTATTTAGCAGTTTTAACTTAAAACGACTTTTTATACATAGACTAATGATGTGTCTTATTAGGTACCATTACTAATAATTAGACAAAATGTTTTAAGAGAATAATTGAGGGGTGAATGACTAAGTAGCAAAAATTATTATTAAAAAAAGCAATTTTTTAATAAGCAGTTTTGTTGTTATAATATAAGCATATTAATTGCATATATAACATTAATGAATATTACATTTCTATAAATTATAAAAAATATATTCACTGTGATTTCACAGGGATTAAATACAAAAGAAATAAGAACAGAACATGCAGAACAAATGACTCGGTCAACAACCGAAAGGAGAAAAAACTAACAATTTTGGACAAGACGCAAATATTTGAGACTTAAGCCCAGAAAAGCCAGCTGTCAATACCCCCATTAAATTTAAAAGCCCACAGGCCATTACATTGTAAAAAGGGTTTTGGGACAATTACTTACAGAAGAGTAACACAATAACAGTAACTCAAATCTATCCATAAATTTGGAAAACACTTTGCTTTGTGTATTTCTTTTTTCTGTCCTTTAAAACACATTGGCAATTTTAAATTATAATTGCTGCAAAATAGTTAATTATCAAAGAAGCTAAAGATAAAATCTGTTGTAGGAAAAGCCTTGTCTAATCTTTTTTCTGCCCTTGACAGGTGCAGCTGCAGTTCAGTATTTAAAGAACTTTTTTGTGTGTAATGACAGTAAAACTGGCTACTGATTTTTCGGCAGCAGTTTATGGCACTGCAGGGGATGGCTGGGTGTCATCAGGGCTGTAATTATCCGACGGCGATGCACCATGCCACACTTTTAGCAGCGCAGAGTGTGTGTGTGTGTGCGCGTTTGTGCGCGATGACAGTGTATGACACGCATATTTCCTATTGCCCTCCTTCCGACACATGAACATGTTTTTCATTTAAGTGTAAAAAGAGGTGAAATCGTTTTGGTTAGCCAGCCGTGGTATAAAGAGGTGACTAAGACATATCACAGATCCACTCTGTCTCTGGACCTTGGCCTGTTTTGCCGTCTTAATGTTTGACTTACACTCTTATCCCTCTTTAGAATTATATAAACTTCACTTCACTCAGGCCCTGAGAGTTTTCAGACAGACACTGGCTTAACTTGAGTTTGGAGACAGTTTAACTCAAGCCTTTGGTTTTGTCGTCAGGGTCTATGTGTAGGTGTCGATACGTTTAGAGGGAAAGTACAGCTCCTACTCTAGGTTACTGCCTCATATTATGTATATATGTTTGAGTGTATAGAATATATTTAGGTGGGTTGTGGGAAGATATTGTTCCAGTCTCCAAACAAACTTAAGCTGTGTGTGTCACAATTTAAACTTTTCACAGCCTTTGTTCTTAGTGGAAATTATGCATTTTAACAGCATAAGTAACAAAATTCATCACAGGATGTAGAAATATGCTGTGCATATTTAGTTGGGATAGGATAAAGTATTTTAATGTTTAAAAAAATCACACAATTAAGCTGTAACAACTGTAATCAGAGTGCACCTTAGAAAGTTGTATTGTAACATATTTGCGTGTAAGAATGACCAACCGAATTTCTGCATCAATACAAACCGAACTCACCTGGTTTCAATTTAAGTCAAGAAGGTATTTCTCCATTATTTACTTGCTAATAGGAGCTATGATAGGGGACCGATACAATATAGCTTTGGCCTAAAATTATTAGTTTTTCATCAGTGTAACACTTTTTGCCCACTCCTGACAGGATGCATCATATTTCAGGTCCACTTCAAGTTCTGCCTCAGCTTTTTACCAGATGTCCTCATATTAATCTTCCTCATGTGTGTCATATACAGTGCAAAGTAATGCCGTCTCTTTAGGACACTTGACTGTTGCTCTGTGACTTTGAATGAGCCAAGACTAGACTATAAATCCATTGATGTTATCTTTGGATTCTTGGAGACTTCCTGCAGCATCTTTCAGTCAGCTCCTGGGATGAATCTGGTCTGGGTAAATTGCCAGTGATGAAAAAACCTTTCTGTTGGTGAATGATCTTTCAGTGGGGATGTGGCAGTGAAGTGATTGACTACAAAACACCTGGAAATAGATTTGAAACCGTTTCCAACATTCACAATACCAAACCAGACCACATGTACCAGACCAAACCAGACCACATGTACCAGACCAAACCAGACCACATGTTGCTGATGTTTATATATGGTAGTGGATTCTAAGCCGTTACAACACAAAAGCCCATTTCTGGTCAATAATAGTTTCTGGTTTAATTAACATAAATGAGTGTGAAATGTGATTTTTGTTATTTTTATGAGTTTATTAATTATTATGTTTATTTTTAATATTGAAATTGTAAGAATTGGTTGTAAAATGTGGGTAAGTTTGCTTTGACATGCAATTAATTTTACCTGCCACTGATTTTTTTTTGTAATTTTACTTGATATGCAGAAAGGGCCTATTTTTAGCATAGAAATAAAAAAACAGTGACTTTCCTAAATGTATGCGCATAGGAAAAATGTGCAAATAAGAAGTTTGCTAGATAAAGGGTGTGACACAGCTCATAACACATAAGAGTAGAAAAATAAAAATAATAATAACAAAAAATAAATAACAAAATACTGTGATAATGATGAGGAAAAACATAAATGAAAGGCTGACATTTTTATGTTTTACTTTGTGGCTGCTGGTGTGACTGTCACCCTAAGTTTGTAAGTGTACAAGACATTCTCCATGTCTGTGTTCTCCCAACTTTTACCCAGTCTATAAAGCTTGTGGCTTATGGCTTGTTCTCTGGGTTTAAATACCTTGTTAAGGTTTTGCTCATTTTATTATTTCTTACTATTCCTGCAGTATGTTGTTACTGTTTAATATCCTATAATCTCCCATTTACTACAGACAGCCCAGCAGGTTAATTGTGCAGAAACACATACAGCTTAACCCTTTTGTATTGTGCGATCACACCGGTGTGATTAGAACGTTCAGTGGTCACGTGATCACCTTCTAAATTCAAACTGTTCAGATAAATAGAAACAAAAATAAACATATATAAGTTCAATTTTAACTCACATTTATTTGTATAGCGCTTCTCATATACATCGTCTTCTACATAGCGCTTACTTCTATATATAGCCTATACTTTTTATGAAACAGAGGCAAAAGCATATTTCAAACAAAATGCTGTGTTATTTTATATTTCTTACATTTCATATTTCATTGCCCAATCACAGACGTAATAGGAAAATATATATAGTTTATACATAACAGAGGCAAAACAAACCTTTTAAACAATGTGCGGTTATGTTTTATTCCTGTCAATCGATTGTGTAGGTAATTATAAAGTTTACTCTATTTCTCTCTCAGTTCGCCAGACACTTATGTTTTTAAAAAGAAGTGGATGAGCATGTTTTAAATCCAACAGAGTCTGTCTCACGAACAAATCGCGGTGCCCGTGATAACTTTCCAATCACCTAACATGAACATTATAAAAGTTTGCACATATTTAACAATCTTTGAAAATCAATGCATGTAAAAGTTTTATAAATAATTTAGCATGAAATACACACACATATATATCTCCACTGTGTAATGACACGCAACAAGCTTTAGGCGTCTCCATGGTAACTGGAACGTGATTGATTGCAAAATAACGGTTGCATTAAAAAAAACTCACGTGATTATAATTCATATCATTATTATTTTACAATAATTATTTTTTGGTAATTATCACATATCAGCTACATATAGCTGTATTGCACATTGTTTTTTTAATATAATTTGTTTGTTTCTAACATTTGTTTGACTTGTATGGTTTGTTTGTGTGTAAATGTTTAGTCTTGAAACGAAAGCCTTGTACTGCTTGATAAAAACAAACAGTAGACAGCACACAAGTGCGGTTGTAAATCCATCACACAGTACAGCTGTTTCACATATCAATTACAACTAATTACGTTGTATCCTTCCTCACTTTTTCAGACTGTCACGCTCAAACACTTATTTTGGTTTACTTTCTCCTCCTCAGTTCTTTGTGGTAATTTGTGGTCTTTGTTGTTATTGCTGTCATCAGTAGTAAACAGGTTTGGCAAAAATAACTAGCTTGTGTAGTTCTCAATTGACAGGTTCTTGGTGCAAAAAAAGTCACAGGTCTGTTCTTATTGGATTGCAAACAGCAGGGAAACAATGTAAAAATGCTAAAGATAAAAAGTAACTAAATAAATAATCATGCATAGTTTGCAGTAAGAATAGTTGCCTTTGTGTGATTTTTTTTGGGGGGGGGGTATTTTGTTGTGTCGTCCCTTGATGTCCAATATAAAATCTGGATCCTAAAGCAGAGTCTGTTGAGTAAGTAAATCTTTCATCTATTTCATAAAAGTGCCATAATAGTTTTGCAAATGTTAAATATGAAACAACTGTAAAAAAAACTGTAATAAAACTGTAAAAAGGAATTTACATGACAAAATCTGAAAACAATATCTACATTTATACCTTATCACCACTAATGTCTAAATGTCTTATTAATTTGTTAGATTGTTCATTTTCACTCTGAGAACTCTGCTCTGTCACTTCAGTTAAGCTGAAGTCTAAAACATTTTTAACAGTTTTTAAACAGTTTTAAAGTATTCAGTGTCAGTAGTTGTTAGTAAAAGTCCTAAAACTCTGTCTCAGTCAGTCAAAGCTGTATGCACATATCTGTCATTATTGCTAAAGTTCACATCAGTCAAAACTTTTCACAGGTTCTGAATGGAGCCCAGAATTCCAAAACTCTGAAACAAAATGTTTTCTCTTAAATATCGGTAAACTGTTCACTCATCTGTAGCAGTCACTGAGCACTGCCTTTTCACTAGTTTCTGAAGTTTTAACACATTCATCTTATTCCTCCAGTGTCTGCTCTGAGTCTAAAATTTGTCAGAAAGTAATTTACTCAGACTTGCCCCTTCAGAGAAACCCCACTGGATGACTTGGCATCATTTTTTTGTTGAAGTTTGAGTTTTATTGTCCCAGCGGTTGGGAGTGCCAGTTTTACTTCAGAGATGACATCATTATACCTCTACTCTCATGAGCGGATTGACTGTATCATACATTTAAGCATGTTTGTTTAAACTGGCCGTTAAACATAGCCAAAACTGTATCGTACCAAAAGCTACCCCTGAAAATTTTAACATTACAGAATATCAATTTGAGTTTAATTTGCCTACAGTCCATTCATAGCTGAAGCTGCAGTGGACAATATTTCAACCCCACTCCACTGAAGAACTCTCTGGGCACCATCAAGATTGGCAATCTAGGTGTACGAGGCGGCGTTTCACAGGAGCGTCTTTTGTTTTATTTGCCACAAAAGGTTTTATTTTCACCTTTTATTTGCTGCGTTGGTGTTTTACAAAGTCGTTTATGCTTTTATGAAGAGGCGAACGTGAAGGTAACTTTGGCACTGCGCCACAAGTGTACTGCAAACCCACAGGCTTTGGTGAAGCTTCTCAGGCAGGGGCGCCACTAAGGGGGGGAAAGTTAAGACAATTCTAAGGGCCCACGCCCTTTAGGGGCCCCCAGAGATCTGCTTTATTAGTAATAACACTACTGGGGGGGGCCAACCTCATATTTTGTCATAGGGCCCAAAATTGCGAGCGGCGCCCCTGTTCTCAGGATATAGTTATAATATCACTCTCTCTCTTTTTACCGCACTTTATTTTAGACCACAAACAGAGAGGCTTGGGTCTCTCGTCAGCAGAATCGGAGCCTCCGTTTTGAGAGTCATTTTCATTTACGTTTGTCCTCTTAGCCAGTAGCTTTTAAGGCATTTAAAGAAGTGGCCTTACAAATGATTAAAGCTTTATTTTTGTCTTATTGAACACTGACTCTGGGTTGTAAGTCATCTCAACTGATAGTCTTTCATTTCACACCCTGATGCTGTATAAATGAGTGTGATTTGTGATTCACAACAAGACTATGAGCATTTAACACCGTAATGACACAGACACTTGTTGAGCTACTGTACCAGCTAATTAAAACCCATGGGCACACACAAATTCATATCTTCTTTTAATTCACCTTTTTAGAGACATCCAAATTTGGATGGTTGTACTTTGTTGTGCATAGTTTAGAGAGGAGGTAGAGAAAGAGAGAGAGAGAAGCGGATGGTTCTTGTGAAAGAATGCACATCCTTAAGTATTTGGTAAATAGCACATGTACTGCGTTCTTGAATGACTGTAGTCGTACTCTGTGTTACTAAAATACATCATTGCACTTACTATAATCCAGTCAGGTTCTTCACTGTAGTGGCAGCCGGGGGGAAAGCTCATTGTCTTAGATGTGTTTTGCGGGCAGTTCTCTTTCTTTGTGCTGACTGGCAGGAGATAATGTGGCGGAGACACTCCTCGACGCAGTGCAGCTCTTTATTCTCTGTTGTATAACAGAGATGTTCAGGTGCAGAAATATAATCATACCGGCCTCTTCATACACATACCGGCCAGGTTCATTGGCTTGAAAATAAGGTGTTAATTAAATACTGATGTGTTTATAATCAAGGATGGGTTTTTGTTGAACCTAATGCTCTTATTTAATACTCCAGCCCGTAAGCTGAGGAAGATCGGACAGATGAGGGGTCAAGAAGAGATGGGGGCCGCTCAGGGCTCGTTGGAGACGCTTCAGTGCCTGTCCCCAAAGCCAAGCCTGACGTTCCACTCGCAGCACATCTTCCTCAATATTCTGGAGGCCATCGAGCCAGAGGTGGTGAACGCCGGCCACGATCACGCTCAGCCTGACTCTGCGGCCGCTCTCCTCACCAGCCTTAATGAGCTGGGAGAGAGGCAACTCGTAAAGGTGGTAAAGTGGGCCAAAGGACTTCCAGGTAATTAAAAGGCATTGAACTCTGTCATTCTTCATTTACTGTATGTTGTTGTATGTATGTACTGCATATGTATCGGCCATATAGCTGAGACATCAGTTGACATTTATTTTTATATGGGTTTCAGTTTCTCTGAGTGATTTCATTGTGGTTTTGTATTTACAATTCAGAAGCCTAAGTGGGTTTTGTATAAACTGCTTAATTCTGTTGGCTTTGATAAAGGGCTGTTTCAAAAGGATAGACTTCAGTCATATGCAAAATTGACGAGCTGTGAACCATCAAATGCTAGGAGAAAAAAGCAGGAGGAGAGCAAGAAGAAGGGGGTGTGGCTTGAAACAAACACATTTTTTGAAGCTGATAGTGTGACAGCATATGATTGGTTACAGTTCTCCAATGTCTGATTATTGATGGCATTAATAAAACTGCAAGGCCTGGCATTTTAATCTGCTCTGAAAGCAATGATGAATCTGTTTTCAGGAAGGTGAGATCAAGTTTGAGCTCACAACACGTGCATGTTGTCTCTTTGTTACCCCAAAAGCATGCTGTACACTGTTAGACATGGCTCTGTTCTATTTTCATATCAGTTCCAGAAAATGCACAGAATTCCTCAAATTAATATTGCTTTTTTCTGATGTAACCATGGGTGAAATCTGATTCATGGCTTGAGCTGGCACAGCTGAAATAGAGTCGTAAATGAAGTCGATCTGCAATAATAACGCCCAGGCAGCTGACAAACTGAGATATATTGGGAGAAAAAGCAAACCACAAATATCTCTCCTCTCTCTCCATCTCCCTCTCTCAGGCTTCCGTAATCTGCACGTGGATGATCAGATGACAGTGATACAGCATACCTGGATGGGAGTGATGGTCTTTGCTCTGGGTTGGAGGTCCTACAAGAACGCCAATGCACGGATGCTGTATTTTGCGCCGGACCTGGTCTTCAACGAGTCAGTCTCATTTATTCATATTACACACCTCTTTATTGTTTTCCTGTTCTCTTGTCGGTTCACCACCCATCCCTGTTCTGCATTGTTGCCTTCATATCTCTCATTCTACTTCTGTCCATTTGTTGGTTTAGTAAATGTACTAATCCATCTTTCCTCACACTCATTTTTCTTTTTATAACTCCTTAGTAGTCCACTCTTTACCTTATTCCCTCCACCTCTCTCTCTCTCTCTCTCTCTTTCTCTCCAGTCTGTCTCTCTCTCTCTCTCTGTCGGGCAGGTAGATATCTTGTACTTCATGCACACAATAACAGTCGAGTCCTGGATGCTTCCCAGATTCATTTATAATTTACAGCTGGCTTATTATGGTGTGGAGGATCTTTGTCACAAACACAATCCCAGGAGAGATTGGATTTTTCAGGGGCCTCACATGCTCTCAATGGCCTTTTCACCAATATCTGAAATAGATTTTCTTCCTAAATGCATCTTGTCCGTATCCCATACCAATGCTGTTGGACGGAATTGTGTTTCAGACATAAAAAATGTATTTAATTTAGCGATGGGTTATGAAGTTATGAAGTCTTTAGATGACTGACCGGACTGTTACGTTCATTAGCGAGCGTAAAATTGTTGCAAGCTGTCAGAAATAGTTAAACGTTTCTCTGTTTGCCTCTTTCTTCCTTTCTTTGTCTCTGTCTCTCTCTCTCTGTCTGTGAATCTGCCCCCTATCTGTCAGTCGTAGGATGCATATCTCCAGTATGTACGAGCATTGCGTTCAGATGAAGCACCTGTCGCAGGAATTTGTGCTGCTGCAGGTCACACAGGAAGAGTTCCTCTGTATGAAGGCACTGCTTTTGTTCAGCATCAGTGAGTCTTTTAAACTGTGTGTCTGTGTGTAGCTCAGGTCTCATCTGTATTGTTGGGACCAGATGTCCCCACAACCAAGAAGCATCTGAAATCGGCTGCATTGTGAACCGGCTACCAGCCCCCAGGGGAACATAAATAAACATAAACATGCTATACAGTGTTTTAATTAATATCTAAAAATGCAAAATGTTTGCTGAGATTTAGAAGTAGGATTATGGCTTAGAACATACAATTAGTTTAATATGAAAAAACATTCCAGCCAACACTCACATTATGGTTATGGCTTGTTCTGTCTAATAAAATCTGTACTGTTGCAAAAAAAAAAAAATTGTAATTATTCATTGTTTAAAAAAATATTTAAACATAATTTTAAGCTGTGTATACATTTTATGCTAATTGTAGCCAAAACTGTTACCTTTTATTAATATACTCGCTTACAAAACATTAATAACTACAAAGTAGCATTTGATCCCAAACAAGTCCCTACTGGCAGCTTAATTTAGGCTAAATTCCCTTTTTATTCATATATGTTTAACTTCTTTAACTTTATTTATACATTTGTTTAATTATTTAGATTAGTGTTAAATTATATTATAAGTGTTAAAACAAAATACCACAAATAAGGGGTTTTAAAATGTATTTAGATATGTCACAAGTGTTGCTGACGGGCTTGCAGAAATTGCAACAAAAGTGAAGAGAAAATTAAAAAGTTTATATAATAGTTAGTCCCTGTCTGTTTGTTAAAAAAATCACATTTTGTTTTGTACCTGATTTGTAGAAAGTGATATTTACCACTGTTAAATAAGGCACAATTTAAGCAAACAAACAAAATTACATTTATTTTGTTCTATACATCATGTACTGTTTTAAGCGAATACAAGTTCAGGTCAACATTTATCACTGTATTTCTGTGTGTTCAGTTCCAGTAGAGGGTTTGAAGAGTCAGAAGTATTTTGATGAGCTGCGTCTTACGTACATAAACGAGCTTGATCGTTTAATCAACTATGGCAGAAAGAGCCACTGTGCCATGCGGTTCCAGCAGCTGACCCGATTGATGGACTCCCTGCAGCCAGTTAGTATCCGACACACACACCATCACAGATCACACATGTACATTTGTCTGACTCAAAACAGGAATGAATTAATTCTGTAGCAATTAGGAGTGGGAATCGACACAGACCAGGTTATGCAATATTATTGATTTGGGTCTGGTGTGTATTTATTTAAACTTGTGATATATTGCAGTTTTGTACTTATTGTTTTCTTCTTCTGCATAAGACTTTGGAACTTTGCACAATCATACTGTAATCGTATTCTGAGAATTTACTGTTGAACAGAAATAATTGATATACTTATTCTGCATTTTGCCATTTCAGACTTGATCTGAATGGTGGCCTATCTCTCTTTTTTCAAACATATTAATGTGAAAAATTTAACCAAAATAAACATTTTTGGCATGATAATAGCTATGGTATCATAAGGTAAAATATTGCAATATTTTAAGTTATGTGTTACATGTAATATTGGTGCTCTATAAAGTATATTTTATGACACACAGATAAGACAATTGATGTAAATATCTTTCTGTCTTTTTAATTCTTCTTGTTTTGTCTTCTTTATTCTTGTTTCTCTTTTTCCTTTTTCACCCAGATCGTTCAGAAGTTGCACCAGTTCACCTTTGACCTCTTTGTTCAGGCTCGTTCCCTGCCCACAAAGGTCAGCTTTCCCGAAATGATTGCAGAAATAATCTCGGTCCAGGTGCCAAAGATCCTTGCCGGCCTGGCTAAACCAATCCTGTTTCACAAGTGACATGACTACACAAACCACCAATCCATGACAACCCTGCCCAGGCAATATGAGCCAGTCAGTTTGGCCTGATCCAGTTTGATCCAGCCTAAACCAGTGTGTGATGCTTTTAATCTGGACTCGATTCGAGCAACAAGACTGAGCGAAACAGATTTTTGCCTTTCCATTTTTTAGCATTTCTCATCCCCCTCTCTATCCCAGTCTCTCTCACCCTCCTTTTTGAAAAATGGCCCTGAAAAGTAGCAGGACCATTACATCATTACAGTTGTCTATCTTCTCCTCCGAGATCATTTGAGCTCATTTTCTCAAACTGACAGCGTGGTGTGAAGCAGGATTTGTTCTTTCTTTCGACCAGCAGTTATCCTTCAAGAGTTACAGCGTGTTGCCTGGTGGACGGGTTGGAAAAAAATGCCACACCGCAAATTCATCTGAGCCCTTAATCAAAATAAAAAAGGACATTACGCAGATCCCTATCAGATACAGGAGCCTGTGACCCGACTCGACTCTATGCATCATGTCTGCTGGGGATATAAAAGGTTTCATCTATTGTCTGTGACTTGAGAGATCAGAAGCGGACAATGCAAACATGAAATCCATCTGAACATCACAAAAACTGAGACGCACAATTTGTTTTTTTGTGACTTTTGCTCAATAGTTAAAACCACACATGACTTAATACAGTACTTTACTTTTTAAAGCAGTACAGTATTTAGTACAGAAGGACAACAGCAGATTGGCAAACCATCTCATCCCTGTTTTATTAGTGTATTGATTGTAAAATGAGTACTTCATTTATTTCTCGTGAAATATAGAGGCTCCTCATGAAAAGATGTCAGTGATTTGGGATATTCTGAAGATTTGTGTAAGTTCATTTAAAGATCTGTCATGAAAATGGGCTTAGAAATTTGCTTTTGCCACGGTTTTACTGAAAATACACAGAAACTCAGTCTCAACACGAGGATTGGCCTCCTTTAGACAGTAGACTTTTGTTAACAGTTTTGTAATGCCCTTTTAAAAAATGTGTATTTAAATGCAAGTTTTAGGGTATAATACTGACAGTTTAAAGATCTGTATATACATCATAAATACAGCAAAGCTTGGGTCAGCATAGTATATGTTGAAATATATAAATATATGCATGCTGTCGTCATATCCATTACAATACAAAACAACAAACAAATAATTGCATGCTAAAGCCCTAGATATTATAACAAACCAAACTGCATTTCCAGTAAGCTAAGTGGATATTGTTAGGAAATGGGTCTGTTTCCCATAAGGCTTTTATGAAGTTACTCTCTCTCTCTCTGTCCTTAATGGAAGATTTGGCAAGGTTATGTATTGTATATATATGTAAAAGTTAAGCGTGGTTCTTTTCAACCTTTCTATGTGCTAATATATGAATGTAGTCAATAGTTTTACAGTACAGTTTCCTCTCTTTCCTTTATAGTAAGTGCCACTGAGGGATTTGTATTTCTCTGCGCTAGCAATAAGTAATCACATGCTTAACACACGCTTTTACAAGCTGTTGTTCTTAGATACCAAACATGCTTAAAATGGTGCACAGCTTTAAACAATAATACAGATATACAAAAAAACCTGAAAAATATGCTTTGTGCTAACAGGATAGTACTGTTATTTTATCAGAAATAAATAATCGCTTTAACCAAACATAATCACCATCAACTGTCGCAAATCAGTGGCAAGTGGTGCTAAAACGCTTGTTTATTCAAGAAGGCGTTAAATGAGATGAAAAACACGAGACGTATGCATTTTTACGCTGTGTAGCTACGCGCTTTGCTTCAATTAAAGCGTTCTCTATTTATCTGTCAGAACAGAACATCTTTACCGGCTTTCCTCATACTCGGCTACTGCGCATATTTTCTAGACGTCGCGTCACCTTTCTCCGCGCACTCTCGGTTTCTAAATGATTGAATAATGCCTGCTGCGTTATGTATGTAGATTACTCTTTAAAGAGCCCAAACCTCGGCGATGTGTTGTCTTTGTCAGGCCTCGTGTGACCTGGGGTGTACTTTCGGCAGAGCACGGATTTTTCCGCCAAGTTAAAACGATGAGATGTGGTTTAGCTGCCGCGAGCGCTCCCCTACGCGGAGCATGTTGACGGTTTAAATGTGCCAGGCAGAGAATAGGCTGTCAGCGACGGCTCCTCTGCTCTGACAGCACGAAGCACCGCGCAATTACACGCAGGTGTTTACCCATTTAGACGGCCCGAAAGCATTCATTAGAATTTGCAGAACTCCAAACTGCACTTTTACCCTGCCAAAAAGAGCTCATGACTTCCACCACAAATATGTAGCACTTTAGGAAAGCGCCGAACACGTTTGACCATAAATGATTAGACATCGGACTAAGGAGGGGTTGATTGTAATTATTGACGAACTACAGAAGAACACATGCATGTTAACGCTGCTGTCCTGCTCGAGTTCATATGTGGCTTTGAGAGGTATATGCTCTGTCATGCACTGTCTTATAATCTGTTTACAGTGGAAAGTTGCTCAGATGTAACACCACCATTTGGCTCATGTTGCGCCCATGACTTGTGCTTGGATAGTCTGTAAGCTGATTTACAGTGTGACTTTCCTAACACATCTCTAAGGAGCTATGATGTAGAACTTTCTGTGTGTGTTGGTTTTTAATTAAAGTCTTAAATGGTTTCAGATCTCCGCTTTAAGATTTACTGTTACGGTTTGCGGTGTGGTCAGTCATTAACAAAAGCATGTGTATGTTTATATGCCCTCTTGTAAATCTTCTCACAGGCTCTGCATTACCATCCTTATAGGTAAAAACAATTACGTTTTTAAGTTGTTTTTAAAGGGACAAAAGAAAGCAATAAGGACATTTTAAAGTCATTTACTAAATGATTTACAATGAATTTGGCCTGTGTTGGATCCTAATCATAAAAAAGTCTCTCATCCTACCAATGTTTTTGCTCTCATATATAAAAACATAAAATAGGAGAACCTACAGTTTTAACACCTGTCTGCATGTCACCAGGATGTTTCCTGCAGTTACAAATTGGTCTTTTAGTACAATAGGGAAAACTAATTGATTTTTTATAAATTTCTCCCTGTTCATTTTTCCCCCTGGCAATGAAGAAAGTAGTTCAGCTTTTTAATGTGCATATTTTACAAGGTGTCTACATAAATCTTGACATATGCTCAAGTTTTGTAAATAATTGTTTGTAAATCAAATCAATGAGAGCGCTGGTTTACAGACACTAAATGTGCAAATGAAAACTGCAGGCAGAGCTGTATCTGTTTCCTGTTTAAGCTTTTTAAACCATGTTCAACTCCCATAATATATATAACAACTTATTTTTTATCTTTTTGCTGGCTGATACAAGCAATTACTACACTAATCATAAGCGAATGCTTTTTTACAGCTTTTTTCTCTGGTGTGAATAATTCCTGTCTTTCCCTGATGTTATGGGATTTTTTTGCCTTTCCATATGCAGAGAGAGGAGCTTAATAGTCTGGCTTTATATGAATAGAGAAAATTCCGGCTTCTTAAACAATGTTTGTTACTTAAATCTTTGTAACTTTATAGTCTTTTTTTACAGCAGTTGTATGTGTGAGTGGGTGTGTGTGCATGCCCTCCTTTTGCAGAATATTTAGTACTGCTATGTAGTGTTGTATTGACAGTCGACAATTGACATTTGTTTTGCAGTTTGCGAACTGATTTCTACCTATGGATTATCACTTAACAGATGCTTTTATGCTTGGACTCTTGTTGTTTAGAGCTTGTGTAAATTGGTTTGTTTGTGTTTTACCGCTTTCAATTAAATAAAAAAAATAAAAAATCTAAGCTGTTTTAATTTAAATGGATTTCAGAGCTGTTTTCAGTCAATCAATTTATTGATTATTATCCTGTGGATATTTCATTCTATAGGTTTGTTCTGCTCTGGACCTTACTGTCAGAGCTCACCTTCACAAGGAAAAACAAACAAAACACAGTTCTTTGTTTTTGTTGTTGTTGCATTTTCCTGCAGCATAACATTCAAACACAAATACACACACAACCCGCGTTTAGTGGCTTGTTAGGAAAAGTTAGGTAAGAAGAGCTTAAAGAGACAACAAAATATTTACAATACTGCTCATTGACAAAGTAAACATAAAACATCAACTGGAAATAAACTAGAGCTTAATGATAATGATATTACACAGGAATGTGCCCCATCTGTTACAAATGTAAAACTGAACTCCTGCCAAAAGTTCTGTAAAATTTCAAACTTATCCACATGCAGATATTCGGTCATTCTTTAGCTTTCACATTTAGAATTCACATTAAGCAGTTTTTTTATCAGTAAAGTTGACTGAATAAGGTAAAATAGAGGGATGACAAAGTCTATTAAAGAACGAAAGTAATGAAAGCTCTTCTTTGAAACCCTTCTAGTTTGCTTGTAGAAACACCACAGGTGTGACCCATCAGATGAAAGAAGCACTTTGCAATTACTGTAAGTACTTTTCTTGTCTAAAACATTTAAGATCAGAACCTGGGTCATTCATCTCCTTCCAGTTACTAATTACTGAAATAATAACAGATAATTAATGGATCCGTGTACAGCTTCTGGGTAATTAAACACTGATTAGTGTTGATTCTGAGTATTATATAATACATTCAGGGTGTATCCACCTTCAATCTTTCTTAAAGTGAATTCTGTAGTGCCAACATACATGTGCGAGAATGTGAATGTAAACTGTAATTCTTATTTGTCTCATAACTAGGTCAGAGAAAGGGGAGATATTGAGACACAATAAGGCAGCAAACGGGAAGTTTGCGCTTTTGTTAACAGGAAGGTCGAAATGTTTAAGAAAGATTCTATGCTTTGTTTTTGTTCTTTGATCCGAGCAGGAATCAAAGACTTGAATTTACAAAGTAAGCAAGCACAGAATTTGGCAGGGGGGCACAATAACACGCAGACAAAAACAGTACCATTACCGGTTCATTCACAAAAACAAAACTTGCATTGTGGGGCGGTGCCTTGAGTTTTTGTCAGTAACATTAATAATTTATCTCCCATTACTAGGTCTAGACTCGGGCCTGTGCTACACGTGGACACACACGTAGTCTCTTGACTGTAGCTGTGTGGTATTTGGGCCACAAGTCGATTGACTAGAAGTTACTTCTTATTTAGTGTTCTGCAAACAAAACCAAGTGACAGAAATTAGCATTCAGTTCACGCATACATGTGACATCTTTGTAAATACTAATATTTAAAACAACAACACTAACAGTTGTGCTAATAATAATGATGATAATAATAAACAGGACTGTCTGTACCTCATCTCTTGAAGTTGCAGGTGAGGCATTAGAAGAAGAAATTGGACTGGAGCTGTGGGACACAAAACAATAAGTTGTCACTATTGCTGTTCTAAAACCTAGCGTGCTGACTACTGAGGCAGCATTTTAAGTCAGACATGCCCTACCACACGAAGCTCGTTCCAAAAGGTTGTCAAATTAATTATGCTGCCTTCTTTTGGCCAAACTCTAAGGCAGCATCATATGTATTCTTAACATGATATCCCACAATGCACTGCAACAAACACGTAGCATGCTCAGAGTAGGGATTTGTAAAATGAACGGGGCGTGGTGCCTTCTGACTTTTATTTTGGGTAACTTTGATTTGTATTTGTCGAACCTTTTATCCTAGTATCCTCTGAGAGCTCCCTCAGGGATCTGCTGTAGCATTGTGCAAGGCCTTGAACTTCAACTACAAGTGTGTGTGTTGACTTGGAGAGAAGCCTTGAGCAGTGAAGAGAATCATCCCCAATTCAAACAAGCAGCCAAACCGTGCCAACTGTTATCTTAACAATTTTGGTTTGTTGAAAGATCAGCCCATACTGAATTAAGACACACACACACACACAGACACAGTTTCATTTCTCTGATACAATCTCAGTATTTTGAGAATACTTATTTAAAGACAATTAGTTTTATTTTATAAGCACTTAACACATGGCTCTTAACAATTACAAAAAATATTCAGCTTCAATCAAAGTTAAGCTCCATCTACAGCATGATGTTGATTAGCACAAAAAATAATTGTCTTGTCTCTTAGTTAAAAAAAATCAGTGACAGTAAAGTTACAATGGAAGGATAATATAAGCCATATTCGTATAGGATAAGACTTCTAAACAATGTTTAGGTTACGATTATTAATTACTACTAATATGTTTGTCTATACGTGGGTGTAATAGAGTCATGCACTCTGGATGCATGCATCACAAAACCAACTGAAATTAGTAAGACATATTTAAGTCATACTTCTACTGTATGTGTACATACTTCTGTATATAACAGTACCATTATGTGTTTGACTAAGGGAAGGAATAAATTAACATGAGGATTGTGACACTTGACGCCGCTACTGTAGCAGCTGTTCTGAGCAGATCATGATAGGAACATCAATGAGGAACACCTCATTGATTCTGATGATTTCAACCACCAAATGTTATTTTACCTAGAACACTGGCAAAACGGTCTACATCCACAATGAAAGACAAAATAAATGAGCAGAAGCATTGTGGAGAAAATAACATATCACAATGCTGTCATTCCTATCCGGATGGAATTCGATT
Organism: Botia almorhae; assembly: GCA_036877575.1. Taxonomy (NCBI): domain Eukaryota; kingdom Metazoa; phylum Chordata; class Actinopteri; order Cypriniformes; family Botiidae; genus Botia; species Botia almorhae. Next base: position 36,425 of record JAZGTJ010000814.1, on the reverse strand, counting down.
TTTCACAGGACGTCTGAGTTAGCCAAAAAACACCAGGTCGTTTGCTCAATAAATTTTACTGAGGTTAGGTGGAAAAGAACCACAAACACGTTTGATTCTGACAGGATTAAAATCACAAAGTACATAAATTTTCCCAACCTCCTCAGGGAAAACCGATCCCATGCAAGCAGGGCTTTAGATGATCTCACAGCTCAAAAAATAAACAGGTTTATTCTAAAATTAATTGCTTAAGGAAAAATAAAGCTTCATGTTTCTGCCTTAAAACCTTGCAGGACGCTGGACCTCTGCCTTTCCATTGTAAATGTGTTACAGTAGTTGTGATTTTTTGCTTATTTAAAAAACTAACAGGCAAGTCAAAATTATTTATCAGTAATCATAATCATCAATATGCCAGCAATATTGTTAAAGAGTTTAACATGTTTTGTACCAGGAACATGAACTCTTAATTTTGTACTCACTTTGTATTAACAAATTTAAGCAAAGTTTTAAGCAAATGGGTTCAAGTAAGGCTACCATGTCTGTAGGTGCAAATGTGTGTGATATATGCATTTCTCAAAATACAGATCAGATTACCTGCACTAATGTGCCCGGCTATTTTAAAGGCTATTTAAACTAAACCCCGCGCAGGACTAAACAACCAGTCGGATGTATGTCTAGTACGTTTTTTTATTTGGTCTGTAACACAAGGACTTTCAACATGTGGTCCTGTATTAAACTCAACTTTATTTAAAGGCACCACATGAAAAGCGCATTGAGTTTTACTGGAGCCGTTTTAATTGAGGTCGGGCAGCTGCTGGAAACAATGAAAGGTTCACACACATGCTCCTCCAGCGCGGGCACACACACACAAACACACAAACACACACACACACTTACGTACCTTCCCATCTGCCTGGAAGCATTCTCAAAAAATTTGGTTTTGGAGGCGACACTATGGGAGAAAAGAAATAAAAAACCATCAACACATCACTGATCATAAACTGCAGTAATCTATTGGCCTAATTCTAAGAAACATTCAATAGAAACATGTTTATATTTTTCACATTTTGTTCATGTCGGTGTTTACATGCTCTGAAGGAAATACAACCTTGATCAGATTACACGAATCAGAATATGCTGCGGTCTCTTCTGAGGGCTGAAGTCTAAATCCCAAATTTGGAAATGTTGCTTTTTTAGAAGTCTGAGTCATTCTTTGCACTTTTTTAATCTCATATGCATGTACTGACATCTTCATGGAATCTGTGAGTGTTTTCACAAATGAGGGACACTTTTTGCATTCGACACAAATATACTGTTAGTACACACTCAGGAATTCACCCTCAACACAGATCAACACGCACATGTACAGTTGGGCTTGAGCAGACATCATCAAACGTCATCATTATTATAATTATATTTGAATGATTTGTATATATAATTACATTTGGTGGTGACATTTATAAAAATTTGGCTGTCACATGTATACACACACAAGCCATTTTAGGTGAGAAAAAACTTGAGGCTGGAATAAAGAAAAACAATACACATGATCTACTCTGCCTGCAGTAAATGCTCTACAGGACGGCAGGGAGTGTGTGAGTGTGTGTGAGTGTGCGTGAGTGTATGCATTTTACTGAGATCAATTTGATTAAAGCAGGTTTGAGATGAGACACATAAGACCATATGACACCACAGCAAACAGGCCCACATGTTTTCTCAGACCAAGAGTTGGGCTAAGATTACAGGTCCCTGCTTCTGCCCATAGAATGGTAATTATAAGGATCTGACAAGCAGAAACTTATCCTAGATTCTAGATTAGCGGACTTTAAGAAATGAATTTTGCTGCATAAAGTGTATTTACAGTTAATTTTAGTTAATTTATAAAGTATTCCCTCGGTTAGTATTCAGTTCAGTCTCGGTTTACTGGCGAATACTTTGTATTCCTTAAACCACTGAAATACAATATTGTAGTGACTTTTTGTCGGAAATTAATTGTAATGCGTATTTGTCCAAAAATATTAACAAAAAAAAATGTATGTGTTGTTTTTTCTAATGTGTTCAATTATTTCATTGCAGACGTTTAAACAGACGGAAAACAATTGTTAATGAGGACCCAAATGCCGTTGAATTGACCTCTACCTGTGAATCATTAAAATAACTGTAGCATTTTCTGAATAAAAACCCCACAGTTAGGGGATCATTATTGTAGCTGTGAATGTTAAGGACTGCTGTGAAAATGACGATTTAAGAGCATTCCTGAGTCTGAGCTAAAACAAACACATTCTGGAAAAATATATAAAGTTATATCAAGTGTTGATGGAACTATCAAGCTACCCAGACACCATGTAGAAAAGGTCATACCTCAAAACTCTCTGCGTGAACGAGTAAACTTGCAATATTATCATTATCATCATCAAGAGAACCACAGAGAAGCCCAGCGATCACTTTGCAGGAGCTATAGAACAAAGCCAACAATTTCATGAGCTCTGCATAACACTGGCCTGTATGAAAGGGTTGCGAGGGTGGCGAAACAGGAGTTTGCCAAAAAGCAAGTGATCCAGCTCCAATGCGGGAAAAGATTGTGGTCAGATGAAACTGAGATAGGGCTTTTAGGCCTTAAGCAATATGTGGCACAAACCTATCTCTGCCCACAAGTCAAAAACACCCCTGTATTGAAGCATCATGTCATAAGGCTCTTTCATCAGCAGGAACTGGGCTTCAGGCTTCATGGAATAATAGGAATAATGGATGGTGAACAATACAGAAAAGTACATTAGTATGTGTTGTAGTCTGTCAGATAACTGAAGTTAGGGAGAAAGTTCATTCTTCAGCAGATTAGTGATCCCAGACATGGGGCAAAATTAGCATCGCATCATAGCAGCCTGAGAACAAAAAGGCAAATAACTTATAATCACCCAGTCAAAGTTCTGGTCTCTTTTATATGAAAATTTGAATATTGCAGTAGACAGGTGTCGGACAAATAACAGTGACGATTTGAAGCAAATTGGCCTAGTTAAATGTACCAAAATCACTCCAAATACTGTGCAAAGCTGGTATATCTTTACCTCAAAATATTTAATACTGCCATTGCTGCACTTTAAAAAATTGTGGGGATGGAACGCTTATGATATCCTATACAACATATTTCTGATTGTTTAGCTTTTGTTCAGAATACATCACAGTTCAAAATGAAACAAGACACAGAACAACATTTCAAACAACAGCTTTGGAAGTACAGATGAATCAGCAGCAGTGTAGTGTGTAGTGATGAATGTGTACTCACTACGATGCTGTTGTGTCTTCATTTTGAGGTTTAGTGGGGAGACGGGAGGGTGGATCTGGTGGTCGAGTGGGTGGCCGGCAGATGGAACTCTTCTCTGAGAAAGATCGTCCTTTCAGCCCCTGAGCATCTCCTGTTACACACAGACACACACACACATCTGTTACCACCATTTTAACTGACTGGCTCACTCACGCATTATTACTATTTATTGTGTGTGTAGATCAGATGGGACTGCTGGTCTGCTTCATATGCTGATTTTCCATATCCATTTAAATGCCAAGCATTATTACATCACAGGAATCAGTCATTTTAATTCAGATTTTGACCTTCATTTATGTCACATTAAGTCATGGAAAGTTTAATCATGCTTGTTGCTTAGTTACCGATTGTCCCTTTGGGCTGTGGCCTCCTTCCCTGGAAAGACTGAGCTCGGTTCACAGTCACTCCTGATTCCCCATTGGTCATCGCCATGGCATCTGACCTCTGACTGTCTTTTATCCTGACTTCTGGCTTGGAAACATCACACTCCGAAGGCCGAAGAGCAGGTCTGGGCTTCTGAGATGACGGAGGGGACAGTGGGATGGATGGAGGAGAGACGGAAGGAGGTACCAGTTTTGTTCTTTGATGAGGAACTGGACTGGTGTGGCTGGTATCGCCGTCGGGTTCCCCATCATTATGGGTGGCACCATTTTGTTCCCGTCCTGTGAAGCACACAGTCAGTTGAGATACAAACTAAACCGTATCGTCTGGTGGGTCAGAAACATAATCGCAACAGTTCACTCTTAAACATTTCCTCTGAGGGAGGGAAGATCTTATCAGAGGTGTTGTTAAACTTTTATATTTCCTGGTCTGTAGTTTTAGCTTAAAAAGGGAGGCTGTGACAAATACAGAGAACAGCTTGTCAGGTGTCCTGTCCGCTTGTATTTCCACAATACAAGGAATACAAGGCAATAAAGATTTTACAAAATTCAGAACGTGTCAAAATCCAATTACAAATTGTCTAAAGTGAGTAATTTTTAACAGTTTCTAACAGCACAACCAGAGCGCTTTAAACTGAAATGAAACTAAAGTAAACTGTCTGTGATTGCGACAAACTGCTTAAGGTAAACACGGTGATTGTTATCAGCTACAGTAAAGCCACGTGGTCAAAGTTCACTTCTGTCATACTAGTGTTTTCTCCTGATAAAAGCGTTTTGCTTTACTTCATTGACATTACCTGTTTAAAAACAAAACATTTCCTGGTTCCTGTAATGAGCAGTAATTACATTACTGGAATGGTTAAATGTTACTGTATTTTTAACCTATAGTTTTAATGACATTCAAAAAGAGAAGATTAAGTTACGCCTTACTGCTGGCTTTGAATGTTTTTTGCCATACATATCTTGCAGGGAAACCTTATACCTGCTGTGGAAAACATTTTTTTAATGTTTTGGGAATAATTGGGGCTTTTGATTGATAACCTAACCTAAATAAATAACCTGATATTAAATATTGAAACAGACCTGATTAGAATTTGATCTTAATAAATCAATCTACACTTTGGATTGATTCTGGTTTAGTGTGAATTAATAAAACTGGTCTCATATCAAAAAATGGTTCTATGGCCATGTGAAACTCAAGGACAGAAGTGTAGAACACAGCTGTCAGTGTGTGTGTGTGTGTGTGTGTGTGCATCAAACAGCATCAGTCAAAACAACCAGCTGTGTGTGAGCTAGTCAAACTGGACATAAACATATTTGCATGAACAGTTTACAAAATCACACACATTTTGGCAGGGGGCCCCCACACACAGACACTTGCTCCTAATATTCCACGTTTGTATTCTCAGCAAGAATACAGAAATATGCATACACATGCACACACACTCACTTACAATTCAAGATCCATTTAAAATCAACAGGTGCTTTATAACTCTCCCTCTCTCTCCCTCACACACACACACACACAGATCCCATCACCATCCGTCTAATTCAGCAAACAGGGAAAGAGCAGATATGATGTTTTCAGATTAATGCTTTGACTAAAAAATACAACAGAAGTAAAATTGTATTTCACCGAAGTGAACAAGCAAAGTAAGGATCCAGCATGCTTTAATGAGCCAAATTTAATTAATAAACATATAAACAAGAGTGATATTAATAGATTCATGCACGCATTCATTTTTGATTAAGAAGGGAAAATAGTTTAGTTCATATGTTAATAATGAAAATACCTTATTAAAGCAAAGAAGTCCAAAAGCCAATTGAAAACAGATTGAGGAAGACTCATAAACACATGCATGCATTAACTCTCAAACACATTGAGTAGCAGACACAGGACACACACGATGGCATACCCAAACTCATACACACGCATAAAAAATACAAGTATGCAGACACACGTAGACCCATAGGCACTGATGCACAAACACACACACACTTGGTGCAGAAGGGCAGGTAGTTGTTTAGTTATCATGTTTAGTGAGTGTACTATTAACTTGACTGTTGTTAAACACTACATAACACGACTTACAATGAGGGGAGGACAACATGTCAGAGAATGAACATTTATCAAGGCAGACAAACACACACACACACACATGCGTACACACACCCTGTGTGGTTAAATCCTGCAGATTTAATCATACAATACACAATGTGCATGAAAGAGCTCCTAAACTGGCATGACTTCGGAATGTGTTTGAGAGTGTGACAGGGAAACCAGGGAGGTTTGAGTGTATTTTCCTCATTTACAGAAAAAGCACTTAAAGAGAAACAGATCCAGTCCGAGGTCCCTTCCAAGACATATGAAACCTGATCAGCTGTTATGTGTGTGTGTGACTGCTAACAACTCTGATGTTTGGGTGTGTGTATTGCATTTTAGCCCTTAGCATAAAAGTATGCAGAAAGTAGGTAAATGCATAAAAGTGAACACGTAAAGGACTGCAGGCAGAAAAACAAAAAAAGATAAAAAGCATCATATATTGAGCTAAAAATCACATAATACAGGATGGTAAACTCTGTAGCAATCGGGGGTTTGATCTGGTCTCAATAGATCTTTATCTATGCTGAAGCACATAAATAATTAATATAATTCACGCTTATAAAAATCAACTGATTGTTGAATAAAAAGCTATAAATGATGATGATGATGACGATGATGGCTACGATGATGAAGACTATTTACTCTCAAACATTGGAGGCTGAAGGGCAGGGTAAAGACGAGGAGGTCGTTTTGAGATTGTGATTGGCTGCCGTCTCCGTGGCGCCGCCCTTGGAGGCGGGACAGGAGGCGGTGTGGTTTCTTCTGGAGGACCCTTGAAGATCTGACAATAATAAACATATTTCAATTATCACACAGGAAATATAACATCATTAAAATAATGTCAGAATTAGAGTCACTAAGTGACAATACATCACACAATCACTTCTATTTCAAAACATGCTCAAAAACAGAAGTTATGCTCATGCATTATGCTCATTTTCTGACCATTTTGCTTCATAACTGGAGAAAAACTGTTCCCTGATCAGTTGAAGAGGGGCATATCTGACCTTGCTGTAGTCCTCGATGAGTATCTCCATGACGATGTTCTGGAACTTTATATCCAACATGGCTGCCACTGTCTCTGCCTCTGCTCTCATGAGAGTGGGGCCAAAAATTACACCCATATTTGACACTGTCATCAGATTTTCGCTGCTGTGGCTACATACACTAAAGCAAAAAAAACAGGACATAATGTATTGGTTAAAACCTTGAGGTTGCTGATTTGATCCCAATTTAGACAACCATAAACTCACAACACTGTGTCCGTAAGGAAGATATGTAACCTCAGGCTGCTCAGGGGACACTGTCCTTGTAATAAATATACTGTAAGTCACTTTATATAAATTAGTTTGTCAAACACCCACTCGCTATACTGTCTACTGCTGTCATGCGCTGATCTAATCCTATAAAGATCCAGAAACATTTGCAGGCTTTTTTACTGCATACAATCCTAATTTAATCCTAACTTCAATTTTCATTTTGTATATATCTCTCCAAGTTGTGACTTAAGGCTAGTGTATGTCTGAGTTTCTCTGACTCGCATCAACTGTTTACACACACGCACACACACACGGGCTATAAAGTACAGCAGGAGATTTATTTACAAGTTTGGCAGAACACAAAACTTTTACACACATCCACACACTCAACCTCAAAACACAGCTCAAATGTATAATTATAGAGGTACACTCAAGCCAGCCGGGTACCGGTTAGAAAACCACAGTTTAAGTGCTTGTTTGCGCACACATTGGCAAGCTCGTGTGCATGCATGCATGTCAGCATGTGTTACCTGACCAGGTGTTTGATCAGTAGTTCCAGCATCTCTCTGTTCCGCTCTGGAAGTTTGTAAACAAGAGAGTGAACCGCCCCTAACCGATAGTCCAGATTCTCAGACTCTGAAAAAGTCAAGCACACACACACACTTTAGGTGTACATCATCCACCAAACACATCACTTATTAACATATTTACTCTCACAGATTAAGCACCCAAGTCATATTTTACCCACAGTTCAACTGTCCTGACCCTTATTACATTGTACCAGGTAAAAAACCTGTGAAGGAGGCAGGGTAAAGGCAGTACAGCAGACAGTACGTGTCAGTGCACTGCTCCATCTACTCTAAAACTAATAGAGCTGTTACAGCTAATAGAGCCATTTGCTTGTGCTAGCAAGCTAGTGGTTTCTAGAAGTGTAAATTTGTTAGTTTTTCTATGACTGACATCTTATGGCAGCTTGCCGAACGTCTTTCAACTAGTCCAAAGATAACTTGTTAAATCCTAAAAGGATCAGTAGAGACACATTTTCTTGTGAAATCCAGGATAAACACAGCTTTATCTGAGCAAACAGCCTCTGGCTACCCATAACAGTGCTTACTTTATAGAGGAGATAGAAACTAAATGTGTACTTGGGAACTCCATACAGCAATTGTAGGATCTGGGGGCCAGCGTAGCTTCTTCTAGTCTAAAAGGGTCAAATGAAGTCACTCAACATCTTGTATAAATCAAAAGCAAACCACAACCAGCTGCCACTGCATGAGTTCAATAGTATGATAGACCGAGTTCACTCAGGCCATGCGAGTAAAGAGCATAAAAGTGAGTCGTTAATCCTTCGGCAGGTGTAGCCCATTCCTCTGTGCTTCGTTCCGTTTAGTTGTGTGTAATCTGAGCGTAGCTACACAGACGAGCTATAATAATCAAAGCTGCTTTAATGGGTTCTAATCTTATTATAGGCAGGATTAGAACACAGCACGATTCGAGGAAAACGCTCAAAAATGGACGCGCACTCACGCACACAATACCACAACCACATCGCGCACACACAGCCCTGAGCGCAAACAGACGCACAGAGGACAGAAGCCTCAGATCAGTAAAGCATTGTTAAAGAATTATTTAAAACAGGCATCTCTACTACCAACTCTAATTTCTGAAGTCACTGTAAAACAGCAAAAAAAATGCAGAATGCATCCGTCTATATTCTGTATTAACATGCCAATATGCATGTTGGCAACCATATACCGCCTACTGTACACTGATAAACTACAATGGGTGACTATTTATTTTCATATTACTGCTAAACAGATTATATGGAACGATATCTGCCAACATCGGCACAACTGTTTAAAGGTTCTACATTTATACATTAACATTTATGCATTTGGCAGATGCTTTTATCCAAAGCGACTTACAGTACATTTAAGTTATACATTTTGTCAGTACGTGTGCTAACGCAATGCTCTACCAACTGAGATACAGGAACACTGAGCAAGGTTCTGCTTGTTATCCTGTTTACATAATAAAATTATCTTATCCTTTATAACATTTTCCACATTTATTAATTTAACTTAAGATGCTGCGTAACTTTCTGAGATATGGGGTCGTTGTGACCTACTGGTTAGAGTCTGACTTGTAACCAGAAGCTCGCCAGAATTCTCTACTCCATTGTGTGTGCACTAACTGTTGTGTTAAACGCAGGCAATGCAGAGACATTTAGAGTATGGTTGCCATACTTGGCCTGCACGTCACTTCAGGAAAGGGCTTCAGATATTGTTGTGGACAATGGAGGGGCCTTGAAATGAAAATGGTTGAGATCCACTGATTTAAATAGATGGTACTTAGAATTGGGTCATACGTTGGTGAATCTCTAGTTTTAGACCCAAGAACACCCCATACCTCTGTTTACATCCTTATAACACAGCTTTGATCAGAAGGAAAGAGCAAATAAAATGGTCCAAATGGCCGACTCTGTGTGGGGCAAAGGATTGTGTTTTATGTACAATACTGAAAGAGTAAACAGTGCATGTTTTCTCTTTTACAGCTGCACTTTAGTCTGCTGAACTGAGTGACCCCTAACAGATGGAAAACACATATAAACACAAGAACGTGAAGGTCTGTGCATGTGTCAGGATGTGTGTGAGTGTTTGCGTGTCTTGCTGCATGAGGATGAATGTGTTTGTTACAGTCATACTTGCTGCTAATATCAGTTCTCCATGCAGACTGTAGGTCATAAGCGGTTCACTGAGACTCCTGCAAAAATACATACAAATATAATAGTTAATTTCAATCCTCAAACCTGATTGGACAAGCGGCATTTCAAAAGTGCTGTTATAGCTTATGATAGTGATGGACCGTTTGTGCTGCAGTTTTCTTTTGTGTTAATATGACAGCTGTTTGATTTTTCTGCATCCCCTTTCCATTTAAAATGAACAGATTAACTGGTCACGTTGCATCAAAAATCTGAGTCATTAAACAATATTTGCTTGTTTATTAAACTTATGTAAGTGATATCACACTCAGTCATGCTGTTATACTGTATAACAGCAATTTTGGCTTTGCTAAAACAGCATTTTTTAAGACAACATTGCTTACACAATGTTAATTAAAGATGCAGCAACTCACCGCAGATAGAATTTCAAGGCACTTGTGATGGTCTTAATGTCCCAATCATTAGAATTAAAATCTACATCCCCTGGACACTTTGAATCTACAGAAACCAGATTAAAGGTGAAGAGAGAAAAAGAAAGAGAGAAAGAGTGATAAATGACCTTCTTCAGATGGTTGTTGTTGTTCAGTGTCAGGGAGTTTGTAACAGCTCAAGGTCGCTCTCATGGACGTATATCTTTGCTTTGGTTTCCTCACTGTCTCACTGCTACGTTACGTTCAAAAAAAGCGAAGCTCACTCCACACATTAAACACACCACGATAAGTTAAGACTCAGAATTGAGTGATTAACTTTAATGTCCACATAAAATATAAAAAGCTACTTGACGGTAGATAAAAGACATTCGTATTTTTGCTCGTAATTGTATGTACAAATCACGTTTAATAGCTTTCAACAGTTTGGGGTTTTGACTTTTCACTTTTCGGCATCCAAAAATGGTTGTACAAAATATAACGAGTGAATCTGTGGGTGACGTGACGTTGACAAGAGTGTGAGAAACACGTTGGCATGTTTTCTACCACTCATGCACACACACACACACACACACACACAGCAGATATTCTTCTGATCATTTTCTCACCGAAGAAGGCATTCAGAAGTTTCTGTACTTGAATGTTGCTGCCCACAGTCCTGTAGACCCCTTCCTGAGTCAACCCTACCAGAAAGAAAGAGAAGAGGGCAAACGAAAAGAGAACGAAAAAGAAACAGAAAGCATGATTTATAGACTGAGAAAATTGGAGAAACTGGCATGAGGGAGAAGAAACAGGGGAGTGTCCTGCAGTGGAAAAGTACAGCTCTACCGAAAAACGACAGAGCGGCGGTGAGCCTGGCCAGCGTTCAGTTCGTGCTCGACGGTCATTAGCTGTACAATAAACCCCACACGATAGCTTGCCAGAGATTACTGATCATTAACATACACCATAGTGTTGCTGATGACAGGGCTGCTTTTAAACTTCTGGGGAAAATATGAGTAACGGCATATTCATAGACTGTCGAACACATACATAAGTGCTTCAAACAAACCCGTTAGTTCCTCCTCGCAGTCAATGCTACAGTTTCATTTAATGATTTCAACTGTTTCACTGTAACGGAATCTAGCATGCTAATATTACTGCACTGGAGACCAAAGCCAGCAGTGCTTTTGACCTGCGGTCTTCACAAAACAGAGAAAACAGAGACTGAGCTTGTCTTTTCTACACATCTGCTATCAACTCATATTTGTGCAAAAGTTGGTCTTTTCATTTGAACAATATATTTTTGAGAAAAATCTGTATGGCATGTTTCATTGCGTGTGTTTCAGGGTCTTTTCTGCAGAACAAACACATTACTGGAAATGAATGTTTTTTATTTACAGTTGGCTCAAATCACTCTGACAGGGACGCATACTGCGCAGACGGCGCGCTGCTGCCCTCTGCTGGACGCCTATGAGCAACGAAACCTAAAAAGTGACATTCTGCTTGCCGCTCGCACTGATTAAGACATCCAGGTTCAGCATATGATGGCCATGAAGTGCACAAACAGCGCAGAGCTCATATTAAACTGCCCACAATGGGCTTGAAAACTCAGCATCTCATAACTTGTCCAGTACTGTAACTTGTTACGAGACATGCATCTTTCCAGAAACCACAAATAGCAACTGATGTTCTTAACATGCTACTGTCTTTAATAAATGTAATTTCACCTTTTGTTTCAACAAAGTTAATGCATTTTCTGACGAACTTGAAGCCCAGGTCATTCAGCTCCACTGAGGGGGAAAAAAATGAAAAAATATTAAGTATAATAAACACTGTTTATCATCACTGTATGCATTTCTCAGAAGGTTACTAGATACTATTTATGATGCAATTACACCTTGTATTGCCAAGTTTTTTATTTTCTGAATCAATTAAGCAGTATTTTCTCTCCACAGTCCTTCTATTTTTAGATTTTGTCTCTCCTGTTTTGAAGCTTTTCTCACTATATGGAATATTAATGTTTTGTAATTTACATGTTCCAGAGCGGTTCAAATACCAAAAAGAACAATTAATTATCGTGAATCTGACTATGTTTTTTTACCTTGACACCACAGAATTACCACAGTATTCTTTAAAACTGTTTTCAAATACTATGCTAATAGTATTATCACCATTTACCATCACTGCACATCCCCTAGCAGCTACACCTGGGGCAAATAGACTAAAATTGCTTATCACACTTTTAGATAATATTGATCAACCTGAGAATAAAACAGAACCATAAATGCGCTATAATTACAAATAATAGACTTAATACTTACTCTCTGCCTGCTTTTGAATAGGAGAATGATAAATCTGAAAGTTGTAGATAAACAGAAATATTTCAGTACGTAATAAAGGATTATAATTCACATTATATACAGAGACTGACAGTAAGGGGTATTGAGGGGGTGATCATATAAAACATACTGGTTCTTTTCCATCCATAGCCTCTATCCACTGCTTCCTGTTGGCCTCAGAAATAGCCTGGAGCAAGACAGAAGTGCATCTACAGACACAGAAATCAAAATCAATAACAAACTTTGATGAAACTGTGATCTACTAAAGCTTGTCATTATCCAACAAATACCTGTACTTTGCGGAGTGACTATTATTGGCCACATTTTCATGCATCTTTACATTCTTGACAGGAATTTAATAAACATTCTCATTCATGTCCTTAACAATAACGAATCAATATTGAAATATTCTGATTAAACATGTAAACACAGTAATGGACCGAAACCTCATGCTGAGTTTCACCTTTCGTTTGTCTCAATTTCAAAACAGAAGCGTTTATCAATTGAATCAGTTTTGCGGCGCACACAGGACTTCAGTGTTAGCTGACTTGTGGTCTAGAGAAACAAAGAAAATAAGGAAATGTGAGACAAAAGGGTGTTACACCTTATTTACATTTTCATACACTCATGTGTATTTAATGTGGCACCTGTTTGGTTCCTGGTTTTTGCTCCATCGGCACCATAATGAATGTTTTGTTATCCTTGAAATATTTACAATAATTCTTCACCCAGGTTATACCCAAAGCCCCTACAGGAGGAAAGAGAGATAGATAGACAGAGAAAATAAGAGAGAAGAGAACTGTTGACCATCTTTTGTGAGTCAAATGGGATGAGTTAAAATTAATGTCAGTGGTAACTGGCACTCATTGGATTGCAGAAGATTAAAAGCCCTCACATTTCTCTTGTATGTAGAGGTACCCTTCCATTGTCGACTGCTGGCCGTGTCTTATACAGATCTGAGAGGACTGTTTCATCCTCTTCATCAGCTCTTCCATCACCTCTCTGGTGCTCTCAAAGTGATTACGGGTCTACAACAACAAAAATAGTAATCGATCAAAACAATATGTTCCTTTCATCTCCTGCTGTCAAATTGTCTGTCTACTACACTGTCCTGTCTCAAAAAGCCTAAATCTAACTATAAAAATAAACAAACAGGCATCATGACAAACTTTTGTTCCATAAAATCATTGATCATAGTTGATTAACAGTGCTAGAACGATGTCTATTTTTTGAGGCAAATGAAAGGTAACAAGTTCAAACCAGGTTGCTCTGTGGGATGACTGAGGACTGTAATACATGAACTGAAAGTTTCTGTGGATAAAAGCATCATCTAAATGACTTCTGACCAACAATCAAGAAATACAGAGTGAGTGGCAAACCAACAGAGCAGAACATAGAGCAGCTCATGTTCGGCTCATAATGGAACCATTATCGATTGGTTAAGTTCTCACGTTCTGCAGGCTGAGCTGAAGCTCCTGTTTATAAGGTAGGAAGTCCTGTGTCATCTCCACTGTCAGATTGTTCAGAGTTAGAATGCTCTGCAGAAACGCCAGTACCTGTCAATGACACACGTGGATATACCCCCATAAGGACAGGGAAATTTATGGAAATGTATGACAATACCAAGTAAATTAATTTTTTCTCTCGTCTGTATGTGTTTATTTTGTCTTGTTTCCATCTGTGCACCTGTACATGCCTCCTTATGTACACGACAAAGCATTTGTTACTACAAAGCCCATACAGTATATAAGAACAGCTGTATGTATAGTCTACAGGAAAAGGAAGTTCACACGCACAGGCTCCACAACATCAAACTTCTTCCTGTCCTGAACCTGCTGGATCTGGTAGACATATTCAACAGACGACTCGTAAAACGTCTGACGCTCCTTATCCAACTGTTCATCTGCCTACAAAAACACATGAACACACATAGATGCATACACATATTCACATAAGAACATTTACTATTGGGTTTTGTATTAACACTACCTGCTTGGACCAGTTTGGACACACCAACTTATAATGTAGATAAAGATATGAAATAACATGGAATAAAATGACAGAAATTGTAATGAATTGCATTGAACTATAAACTAAACAAACCAAAACTCAAATTTGAGCTGTATAAAGAATGCTTCCTTGGCTTAGATCATAGCTCTGTACACTCTGGGCATTCTCTCAACCAACATCACGAGGTTCTTTTTGGACAGTATTAAAGGAGCTTCCATGTATTTTGGGGACTTATGGCTGTTTTGTCTTCACAATCCGATTCAACCCATCCAATTATTTTATCAATTATATATCAATTATAAATTACCCTTTTTTTTGTCTACAAAGCTCATTAAGCATAGGCTTTCAGATTAAAGGGCATTTAATAACACAAAAAGCAAAAATTCAGGCAAGCATGACCAAACTGACTGGTAATGTATTTAAACGTGCTCTTGGTGATCTCTCTGGCTGTATCTGTACCTCCTGTAGCTGTGTCTCTTTTTTCTTTGTGGACAAATTCACATGTTTGTCCAGCTGTGAGTAGTACTTCTCACTCTCCTTTTCAAACTTTTTTCGTCTGTCCTGAAACACAGACATACAAAATGCATTGATCTGAAAGAAGGGTTCCAGTAAGCTGAAAAGTGAACTTTGAAAACTTCATGTTGGCTAAACCAATTTTTAATATAAGAAGAATTCTTTTCAGTTCTTTTCAAACTTGTAAGTGGTTCCTTATAACCAATAATCTCTGGCCACAATGAAACACTGCTGAAATGAAACTGAGAGTTCAGTGATGTTAACTGAAGCATGATGGAGTGGAACGGGTCTGATCCAAAAGTATTTGGAATTTGAAACTTTCCATGTGTTGTTCTCCAACAAATGATCTCCTTTTCCTTCTATAACCACGGCAGGCCTGCAATTCTTCCTAGATCTCTGTCAAACTTACAGTTTTTCCATGGAAGCTACAGTAGTCGACACACTGTTCCAGTCTAGCCGTGTGTGGCCCAAAAATACAATCTTAAATTAACTCACCTTCACATGACAAAATAAAAAAATACAACTGTTTACTTCTATTGTTTTTACTTACTACTTACTATTGTACTTCTACTGTATTTCTGTAGGTATAAAAATCAGCAGCAAACTAACAATACAGTATTACATTGATATCTGGGTCACGGTAAAGCCGTTCTTTACGGTTAGTGTATCATTATTTAAAACTGTAATTTTTTGTTACCTTATACTCAGTCTGTATTTAACTTTGTGTTATTACATTTGTAGCTCATTTTGTGTTTTGATGTGTTTTGTTTTTTCTTTACCACTAATGTTGAAGGTATGTGTTACCCTCTGCTCTAAATGAGACAGAACGTAAAGAAGGAAATGAGAATACTTGCACAAGCCAATTGAAAAGTACATCTCTTACTATCTCAATTGTTTATCCTTGACAGCAATGAGATTAGATAAAGAGCAAATAAAAACTTCTGCAGAAGTTTCCTAAGAAAAAGACAGCAATAATCTTACATTTCCTCTGGAGTTGTGGAAAAGATCTCAACAACATCTCAAACTCTGCTCAGATTCACTCTGACACAGAAGCATTCAAAGATTTTTTTTCTTAATACAAACATTTCTCATCAAAATCGTCCAGTACCAAACTATCTGGGCCACATCTGTTATCCACATCAAGTTTATAGCTCTATACTCTTACTGTTTATAAACAGGAATTTTACGAAAAACATATGTGATCAGGTTGGTAGCTGAATGAAACACAACAGAGAATTCAATACAGAGAGGTATATGAGCAGTACAAATTACCTGTGTTTAGTTGTCTACATGTAATCATGTGATATGTTTGTACTTTTTACACCCTGCCATATTGTTATGCCTCACTTTAGTGCCTTACTCTGTGTGTGTGTGTGTGTGTGTACAGCATAACTCACTTTTGTGACTCCAATTTGTTCTTTCCTGAACTTTTCCAAAGGTTTGATAAGCAAGTCACATGCATTCTGGACCTTCAAATAAAACAGTAAGACAGAAAAGAGAGAGCGAGTCAATCTCCTACTGCATTTACAATAGAAATAAAAACTCCTCCTTTTGTTTAACACATGGGGTTCATAGGTCAACACCTTAAGAACTATGTAAATACTAGCGTAAGAAGAACTGAATTACATGAACAGGTTTACACATTAAAGTCTGCTCAAAATAATTAATTCATTGTTTAATTTGCAATATGATTGCAGAACTTAAATAATTCATTAATTTATTCATCAACATTATTGTTGTTCGGCCACAATCTCATGCCAAATTTCAGGCAGGTATATCTTTCATTCCTGTCATGCACTTTATTTGATTACATAAACAGATGATAATCTGCTGGGCAATACTGTGGAAATGTGTTTTTGGCCTCTCAAAGAGATCATCAATTTACACAAATTACACAAAATTACATTTGATTAGGTGAATAAAATCATTATGTATCATAAAAAAAATAAGTGAGAGTGCATGAGTCTTATTTTCCAAATATCATTACTTGGGCATGATTTGGGCAGCTTTTAAGGAATGAAGAAGTCATTCATTTCTGAATCTGGAATTTCCAGTTGTACATGATTACATTGTACATTAAATGTTACTGGTAATAAAGGTCCTCAAGGATACTGGTGGGTAAGTTATTAGGTCTGTTTTTTGGATAGCTACACCAGCACATCACACTCTGGGAGCCTATAAAGCCAACAATTGGTTTTATGACACAAATGTCTCAATAAAAATAAACCAAAACATGTTTAACTGACCCACGGCCCTGGGAGTCTAATCTTGCAGAGTGTTAATGATTAATATATGTGTAAAAGCTTAAGAGTTGTTGTATATGAGTTTAGATTATGATTGATTCCACCAACCAGCATCATTCGGTCCTCTTCCACTTCCTGCAGCAAACCAGCAAACTCACGAAATGACTCGGCTGTGAAGGGGAAAATAATGCGGTGGCATGAATGACATAATCAAGCCAAATGCAAATGCATGGACGAATATGCAAAACTGCTGCCAAAATTGCTGCAACAGATGGATACAAACACAAAAGCACATTCAAACACCAACGTGTGCATGCCTGCACAAAAACACACAAATACTTATAAAGACTGTGAAATAAAAATTTACATAAAGCAGCAATCATGCCTCAAGCACACAAATGAGAAATCCTCCAATCAGGTCAAGACCTGGCAAAATTTAGACCAATCAGCAGACTCACCGATGTTTATCTCATCGTCAGTCAGCGTGTCACCGATGAAATCAAACTGGAATGACTGAAGAGTCTGGGAAAACTTCTGTACAGCTAGTGAGTATTCTGGACCACAAACACAAAGAAAACAAAAAGAAATTCATGTTACACTAAGAAGATTAATAGTTACAGAACCAGTTACTAAAGACAAAGCAGCTGAACCCCATAAAACTCTCAGTGTACATTCTCACGGTTTCACTGAAGGCAGAAAGACGACCATAGCCAGGAAACTCAAACACAACAACCTTTCTCCACATTGTTTGGTTGCCTGCCATTTTGCATATGCAACCATTAATTATTGAACTCCCCCCCCCAAAACAGAAAAGCAACTATATTACTAAGTGAAATCAGATGTTGTGGAGCTCAGTGAGGATGGAATTATGTCTCTGAATCTATACAGGTTCAGTGCCAGAACACACACAAACAAACACAGCAGAACAGGCCACTGCAGGACTCAGTTATTTAACACACGGTTTTCATCCAAGGCACTGTACAACTGCAACTTCTGGAAAGTTCTCCTAACCAATGTGCTCGCAAACACATTGACAATGTAACTGTAGTGGGATCTCAGTTTCAACAGTTGGTCACTCCTTCATGGGATCAAATCTGCAACTAGTGATTGATTAATAAATCATCCAGGCTGAATAATCTGACAATATTTTGGCTTTGTTAAATGATTGCCATTGGATGTGTATCATGCCCACTTGCCCAGAAATGGCAATTCCCTAATGTGTGGGCTTCACAATTTACATGCAGGCTTGTCATTGGTTAATACATGTTTTCAAACTTTGTTTTGATGCGATTTCTGCTTGGATGTATTATATCTGTGATAGGTCACCAACCAATACCTCTATCTGCTACATTGATTTTAGTGTCTAAAACTCTTAAAGATGTTGTGATTCTTTTTAATACCACACATAAAATGTCCTTACTACCTCACAAATACCACTGCAACGGTTGTCTTTTCTATCACACCTGTCTTTGTGACAGTCTTTGACAGAAAAAACAAAAGCTGGGAGTGTTCCATCAGCAAACTTTTAAAAATATCTTTGGGCCATTGATAGAAAAGTGACAGAAGTGCCCTACAATGTTATACTTCATCTGATACTATTTTAATTAAGACTACGTAAAATATACATTTTTTTAAACAACAAGGCATGATCAAATAAATCAGCTGCACAAAATATTTTAAAATATGAAAACTGGTGGTAAAATATTCTAGTTACAGAACCAAATAAAACCTTACTGTATACCCCATGCACATGCATTCATACACATTGTAATGTGAAATCTTTGTTTATTTAAAAATGTAACTTGACATATTAAATGTTGACCCCCTTAGTAATCAATAGTATGTGTTAAGTCTTAAATTGCTCTTTTACTAAAATCTGTGATGTAGTAATGTCTGCTCTCTGAAGTTAGCGATGCTAACAGAAGCCGTGGCTTAAATGAATCTATCCCCTCTGATGCAAAGGGCACAAAGAGTGGGTTTGTCTAAAGCATGAGGAGTTGGCTACATTCTCTAAAATAGATCACAAAACCTGCCCTGTTCAACCCACTCACAAACACACACATACGCTCCAATGAGTGGCGAGGAAGCAGTTTTACTCTCTCAGTTGTAGAGCGTAACCGAGGTGTTGTACAAATGCAAGGTGGTAACCATGATGCAATGTTTGAGTATGAGTCACACTATGCAGGTTATAAACTAAATAAAGCCATGCCACATCCTGGTAGTAGAGAACAAGACTCGGCTGAAGAACCAGTCTGTACACTCGAAACACATGACAAATCTAAACACATTCTGTTTAATGAGGTGTGAATGGAAGTGCCAGAGAAACATATTGAGATTTGTGAATCTTACACATAAAAATAACAAGCAGTATTTTTCTGTACAAAGTACTGGATATAGGCTTTTGTAGCACCTATAACTTGTCTTATTAAAACACTTGGTTTAGTCAGAATGGAAGCAATACATCTTGAAAGAGGTTCCTCATCGCTGGGGAAAAGATATTCTCAACTTCCTGTGCAAGGTTTCATATTCACACTAACCACGATATCCTTAAAAACTACATAAAGACAGGAAGCAAACATACCAAAATCACTGAGTCAGGTCATATGACATCTAAAATCAAAATTCAGCAGCTTCTGGCAGCCACTTTCCCTGAAGATAGTGTATTGTAAGATCACAAACTGTTACTGTCAAACTGTACACAAACTGTCACTGTCCAGTGACTCCTTCAGGTGACTTTGCCAGACCTCATTGCCTGGATTTACTGGACTGAAGTGTGATGCTGACGATAATGGAAGCATCTCAGCACAGACTGCAGTCATCAAATTACGGCCAGTCACGACACACGCTTGGCAAAGTCCTTTGAGAAAATCTGTTCTAAAAGCTCAATGTTATTTGTTTGGTGTGTATCTGCTCAGGTACAGAGCAGGGCCTGTGGTCTGTGAAATTACAAGATCTTATCCTCCTCCGGGCAAAATAAACACTATCTGCTTACTTGTGTTTTTAGAAAACTAGTGTTGTTATGATTTCCTCAAAAAGTAAGGAAGGAAGCCCCAGAAGCCTTAAACTAGGAGATAGAATAGAGCTGAATCATCAAATCATGGCTGCTGGAGCATCAGCTGTCAAATCTCATATCCATGCTGACCAAAGAAACTGACCACAGATCAGCTGAACCAGTCAGGAAATCCTCCTGTAATGGTTATGGGGACAAACCAGGAGCTCTGGGAATTATTCTACCACAATAACTATATATAATGTCTTTGTGTATAATTACCATAATATAATTCCATTCAGCTCACATTCTGAGCACTAAGCAAAAGCTTTCGTTCAAAGCTTTTTAAAGTACATTGTTAGCAATGACAGATGCTCTATGGTTAATTGGCTTGCGCAGGGAAGCAATAGTGCTAAAGCAGTACTGTGACCTTAGTAACTTTCCATTCCTATTGTGGTCCTTAATAAACCTACAGTAATGAGCCAAATAACAGAACCGGGAGAGTCAATACACATCTGTATGCTACTCCAAATAAATGTGTGCTCTCAGTGATTGATGACTTACTGATCCACATTCTCTTTCACCGTCAGCCAGCTTAAATAGGTTTTAGGGGTGCAATAGTGTCTCCATTTTGATGAGATCACTAAAACATTGACAGGTCCTGCATCCTTGCAAACCACAGTATCTGAAGTGCCACCGAAGGCCCTTCCTCCACCTTTAATTATCTGGCTGACACCATTTTTTACAGTCCAGTTCGATTCCATTCTGTTGCTATAAAATAATATTCTATAAATAAATCAGTCAGACCTGAGAATGCATCTCTGTCCTGGCTGTCTTCTAAAAGTGCTTGCCAGCATCTCTGAGAGGGGGATCTTCCAACAGCTACGAACCATCTGCCGGACCCTCACCCCTCCCCTTTAGCATTTACAATCCACTTTAAAACCATTAACTGCTATGAAAGTGAAACCTTATACAAAAATGCGTTACGAACAAACAGCATGGGTCTATAATATGTCCTTGATCAAAATACAATGATCTACTAAATGTGCACGTCTTTAATCGTTTTGCAAAGGCGGTGACCTCCATCCACATCCCCCAGCGAAGACCTCCAGTAGGCTATAAAAGATAATTTTTACCTTTAATCGTGTTGATCACATTGTTTCCGTCCTTGATAACATCCTTTAGAAACTTGCTGGTTCTTTCCAGCTCGTTTTCGTAGCATTTTAATCTATCTCTAAAATCAGGACTATCGGTGTAACAGTCGCTGAACTCCAGTGGAGGATGCCCCATTCTCTGATCAATGAAGATAACCGGCTTTTTGTTATCAGTGAAAAACACAAACCACGTCAGTTATGCCTTTGATCACTGAGTTACATTAATCAAGGTAACTGCGATTAATCAGTTTCGATAAAGTTCCCCATATTTGAGATATTGGAGGGTATGCAGTTGTAAAAATATTCCAGTGACCCAGTGGTGACTCTCTCCGTATGCACGCAGTGTTGCAATAGATGTTACCTTAGCAGAATACGAGGACTAACAAGATAAAACGTCAAAAGTACCAATAAAACAGAAACAAAGTATTTGTGGTTCTATACTTTTCCTTGTTGTGGGAGCGGAGGGATTGGCAAATGTGGGCAGGGCCACATATGGAATACTCCCACATTATTGGGCGGCAAATATTACCAGCAAAACATTTCTACGAGATGCGACGTTTGGTTCCTCCATGCAGCGGACAGAGGATTCACACGGACAAACCCTTCGTTGAGCAGAATTAAAATCTTAAAGTGTTGTCGCTCTACAGCAGACATTTCTAAAGAGTTTAATAGTTTAAATAATACCGTTGTAAAAAATGAACTTGGCGTATAAACGCAGATACAAAACAAACAATACAAAATGCCCTAACCAGTTAACGCAATTGACTGTGATAGGGCCACTCTTAGAACCGCTGAGAAAAGTAACACGTACAACGTGGCAAACCCGTTAACGTGTAACATTATCCGCAGTCTAGACAAAAAAACACGCCTGAAAATGACACTTAGAAACTGTAATAGTCGTCAAAGTGAAAAATACATTGCGAATAATTAAAACAGGAGCGTTCTTATCGAGACATATCCAGCTTGACCAATAAAAACAACGTTCGGGCCACCAAGCCTCTCCTGTTTTGTAACACTATTTCATGATACTTGCCGTTCTACCCGCCTGTTATATTTCTAAGCTAATTTCTGAGTCTTAAGACCGACACTGTTCAAAATAATATGAGCTCTACAATCACTGTCAACTTCCTCGTCAAAACTCAAACCTCAGTTAAAAACATGGGACTTAATACCATATGCATTAATAACATCTTTAACCTTGAAAATTATATATTATTATATTTACGTAGGAAGTAATATTATATAATATTATTTGTTTATTGTTATTATTATGTATTTTTATTTATATTTATTTATTTATGTTACGTAGCAAACATACAATTATTATTATCTGCTTAGTGGCATGTTGGCGTTTTTGACGTCAACCATCCAATGACGTAAATCTATCCGTGTAAAGATGGCGGAAGTAGAGGAGTCCAAGAAGCCTTTGGTAAGATATAAAGACGCTTACAAAACATTTAAACGTCGTTATAACATGCTGTCAGTTTTCACATCCTGTTTGTGTTTCTGTAAATATTAGCACGGACCCAATGTTGTTGGTGTGGAAGTTTATGAACATGTAAATCTGGCTGAAAATTCAACTGCTTGTGTAGCTGTAACACATGTAACACAAGACAGATGGATGTTCCACAGCTCACCAGAATACTTTCAAGAACGATTTCTCTTTTAAATTAGATTTTAAAAATTGTCCAGTGTTCACATTAAAATGTTTGTTATTATGGTTAAGAAAAGAACACGGTTTTGGCAGTACAGTGCTACCAAACTATGTAAACACAGAGAAGTGCAATCTGAAACTGTGGAGACGCGACATCTTACTCTCTCTGCCTGTCTCTTTCGTTAAAGTTAATAAACGTGAGTTTATTCACATGCAGTGGCCATTTTAGTCTCAGTGAATGCTTATTATAATTTCTCAACTGTACCTTTATTTCCTGGATGCATCTTATTACTTTATTGCACCTCAGTGCATTTCATTATATTTTCAGTTAAAAGATTTTCAAACTATTAATGAAGTTTGCTATCATCTCACAGTGGGTTCTGAAACACAGGGAACTGTGAGAGAGATTAAGACAACAATTCTCATTTGCTGTATAATTTTATGCCTTTGAGTATCAAATGTGACAAACATCTGTGATCATCAGACACATTTCAAAACAAACTGCAGGCAGAGGGGACCTGTGGTCTGGTACACTTTCCTGCCATCTGTCTTGTAGAACTCCTGTTGGTGTAGATGAACGTGAATTGCATGTAAAATGTTGTTTGTTTGCCATAACTAATTAAAACAGCCATTCTTTATGTCACAGTTTGCAGGTTTGTCTGATATTTCAATCTCAGAGGACATCCCAGTGGAGGGGGACATATCTGTGCCAGTGGGCTCGCAGAATACTGAAAATGACCTGTCTACACTGGACGAGCCTGTCAAAGACACCATTGTAAGTAAAGCTGTAGAGGGTAGCGTATATACTAGCCAGAGAGATTAATCTGCCGGTATTTGGACTTTTAAGAGTTTTTGTATTGGCTGCATTGGCCAATAATAGCGAAAAAATTCTAAATAAAATTCCTTTTTTTCACTCAACCATGTACACAAGTAAAACATTGGTAAAAATCTTGGGTTCAGTTCCAAGCAACATTGCAGTATGACAGTGACGAGACATGAGATGAGACAATTACAATAAACATCAGATTTACATAACACAATTAACATATACACTTAATTACACACAACATAATAAATAATAATACGTACAGAACTATAACTTTTAAGTAAATTAAGTAATCGCTTTATAGTGACCAGCAAGCAGACAAAGAGCTCAAATAAAGTTATGCCAAGATGTTTTCTCTCTCTTTGTTCTCAGTTAAGGGATTTGAGAGCCGTTGGGCAAAAGTTTGTCCATGTGATGTACCCCAAGAAAAGTTCTGCGCTTCTTAGAGACTGTGAGTTTATCAACCATTGCATATTACATATAAGATGTGACCTTTTATAAATGCTTATTAGTTATAAATGCTAATCAGCCATTGTCATATTTAAACTAATTTTATGAAAAGTATATATGTGTTCTCTGCTTTTTAGGGGATTTGTGGGGACCTCTATTACTCTGCGTCACCCTGGCCTTGTAAGTAATGATGTTTAATTAAATAAATAAAACTGATTTAAAGATTTTTGGATTGTGAATTGGGGTTTACATATGAGGGAAATCTTGTAACCTGAAATTTCAGAGAGTAAAGTTTAAACAGTTTCAAACCCAGGAATGATATTAACCCAGGGTAAAAATGATTCTGGGTTCATTGTAATTTTACGTACCAGTTATAATGGTATGGTGGTTATACTGGTAATGGTGGTTGATTGAATCTTTTGCAGTTTACACTACTAAGATATCTGTCTTCCCAGAATGCTGCAGGGTGGGTCAGCTGACAGTGAGGAAGATGGCAGGCCACAGTTTGCAGAAGTCTTTGTCATCATTTGGTTTGGTTCTGTAATCATCACTCTGAACTCCAAACTTCTGGGAGGAACTATGTGAGTAAAACGTGTATTTGTATACTTATTATCTATGTAGTCCTTTAATTTAAGTAGTCCTGTACTGAATTTATTATGCATATTTTCCCAATTTGTTCTACAATATAAATTGCACACAGTCACACCTCAAAAGTGAATTTCAAAATTGCTCTCTTAAAAAAACAATAATTTGTCATTAGTTGTACCGTAAGGATGGCGTCAGTTGTTTAAGCATGAAGTCGTAATTTAGCAACTAATTTGAAACATACATTTTTAAAGCATGCATCAGTTTTCACATTTGAAATATGTTTGTATCTAATGTAAAACTCTACAAGTAATGTTAAACACAGCACATATTTTACTTACTAATTGTTAACCATTATTTAAAAAATCAATTTGAAAGTTCCTGAGGGAACTCAATTCTTTGGCTGCTTTTAGGGCTACTGTCTAAACGGCTCTATTACAGATCAGTGACTGTTGTCTTGCATCATTAAAACTGTATCGTTCCTTCTCCTTCTTTCTGTCTTAATCACTCTGTGGCTGTGCAGATCATTTTTCCAGAGTCTGTGTGTGTTGGGCTACTGTATTCTGCCTCTTACCGCGGCCATGATAGTTTGCCGCATTGTTCTGCTGGGGGGCTCAGGCGTCGTCAATTTTGCTGTGCGTCTCATAGTTGTCACTGCCTCCTTCAGCTGGTCAACGTTTGGTAAGAATCATTTACATTTACATTTAGGCATTTGGCAGACGCTTTTATCCAAAGCGACTTACATTGCATTATACTATACATTTTTCTGAGTTTCTGAGTATGTGCAATCCCTGGGATTGAACCCATGACCTTGCCGTTGTTAACGCCATGCTCTAACCACTGAGCTACAGGAAATTTCTTTATTTTTTGCCAGTCAGAATAATGTATTTATTTTCAGCAATTCAACAAAAGGGCTGTGAGTTATTTTATTTGTTATTTGGGTAGATGTTCATTTAAATGTAAGAGTTTGTTCTGTTGGTGCACCAGATGAACCTTACTGGCCAGCAAGCTCCTCATGCTCTGCCTGCGCTTACCACTAGGGGACATTGTAGGCTTGTTCTGAATTCCCTCCCTCTACCTCTCTCTCTCTCTCTCTCGCTTTCTCTCTCTGTCTTTTTGTTATCAGTTACAGTAAACATTGTTGCAGGTTTCACAGCAATTTTGTGTGTGATGACACTCATTGTTCTTTTCTCAGGCACACAGTCTTTAGGGGGTTTTATTGAGGTTTGACCTTTAACATTGTGTGTGTACTTGGCTATATCTCTTAACTAAATCTGATAGAACCTCTGTTTGGGGGTCATTGATAGAGTTTATATAAAGTTTTTTTTTAACAGTAGGATTCTATGGTATGTCCCCATTTAAATAACTTAAATTTAAGTAAATGTTTGTGTGTGTGTGTTTTATCCACAGCCTCCACAGCATTTCTTGCAGACAGTCAACCCACCAATAGGAAAGCTCTGGTTGTGTATCCGGTGTTCCTGTTTTACTTTGTGATTGGCTGGATGATCTTGACATTTTCGCCATCTCATTAGTATACGTATATGCTAAACCAATAGCACATCAGACTCCTCCCCTTTTTCAGTAATCCGCCCAGGAGCTGGCCAGTAATTAGCCTAAACAAAAAATAGGCGGAGAACTTTGATGACTGATGGAGACTTACAAGGGGACAAACAGGAGAGTTTGGTTGTTCATCAACTGCATCCATCTCTTATGTAGAAGCAAGAAGAGGAGTGAAAGACACTAGTTATTAGTGCTGCTAATTTAATGGCAGCCTTTATTAGTTTCATTAAACTACAGAAGCTAATTACTTGTGTTATCATATGGATGCGAAAATTTGTGAGTCTGAATGTGTTTCATTATACAAAACTGTTTGGCTGCTTGAGGAACAACATGAAAGCCTCTTATAGTTATAAATGTAGTCACTTATAGTATGTATGTCTTCAGAAAAAGTAAGTAACACTGTGTGAGAGAGAGAGAGAGAGAGAGAGAGAGAATGGATATGCTTACTCAAGCACAGATATGTGATTGTGTGTCTGATTGAGCAGTCTGCTGGTTCAATTGAGAGCTGTGAAATCTTTCTGGAGAATGTTTTCATCTCTTGTCAGACTGTACATTGTTTCGAGCATTTACAAACAGATTCTCCTCACAGTCCTACACAGAATCATAGACCTTTAGATGGTTGAAGTTTCTGTTCTTTGGTGTTTTCTTCTTGGTTCTGATAGTTGGGCTTCATTAGGTTTATTCTTATGTTCTAACCGTTCTATGTATCTAACCGTAAATGTTAAAACATTCCGGAATGAAATAAAAAGTAACTTAAGTGCGAGGAGAGGTCTGGAGAGGTCTTTCCTTTTTTTTTACATGAACAATACATTAAAAGTGTATTTTGAGCTTGAACTGGGTTTGAGGAGCAATTGTTACTGTCTATATAAATGAAGGGATCAGTCATTAAAAAAAAAGTGCACAACTTCTGTGTCTCTCACACAACTCCCCAAACTGACACACATAAACAGACTTTTCCCTCTCTCTTGGATTGTTATTCTAATTATAAAGGTTTTTTTATCTTGATTGTCTAAAAAAAGGCTTTAATTTTCACTTCTAATGCATTGCAGCACCTGAACCACAAGGTGTAATTGAGGTGTGTATGTGTGATGCTGATTAAATAAAAGGTGTGTGAGCTCCAATGTTTTCTTCTGACCTTTGTGTGCTGTTGGCAATGTTTGGTTGCTCAGTCTGTGCTGCTCACAGTAACACTCTTTTTGTTAGATTTTGATAACTGGCTAATTGTGGGGTTGCCATATGAAAAACAACAAATAGTGACCTTAAGATTTAAGTGTTCAGCTTTGTGTTAAACTGTGGTTGTCCCCAAAAGTTAGCCCCTGCCAAGAATAACCTGTGAGTTACTATTATCTCTTGTCAATGTCAATATTAAAGACGGTCCAGGAGGATTGTACCTGTAGTAGCTTATGGTGCTTTGTAAATTGCTTTGTATTTGTCTGGTAATGTTATTATACAAGTCAGATAAAACGGTAATGGTGTTAAAGTGGTTAAAGGTTAAAGTGGTGGTTAAAGGTCTGGGCCAATAACTGTGTAAATGCCATTACCATGGTGGATCCAAACAAAACAACTAAGATATCTATAAGATAACTAGTTTTCTAACTGGATCTGAAGTTTTCTGTGACATCCTACAAAAGTATAGTGTTTCTTATGACTCCAACAGCCAGCTACTCAAGAGATTAATCATGGTGCTCGCAATGCCAAGATTAATTATTAGATTCGATTCCCAGGGCAAGAAGTGTATTGTTAAAAATGTCAACCTCAAAAGCATAGTAAGTCTCTTTGGATAAAGCATCTTCATGAATGTAAATGTTAATAGTTAAATCCACCACAGGATGTCATAGTTTTACTGAACAAAAGTCCTTGTTCCTCAAGGTCAGTGTTGTATTTTTGCTGTTGTTGCTCTTTTGAAAAATATTGCTCTTTTTGCTCTTCTTGTGCCTAAACCATTCACCTTATTAATAATAATGAACGAACAGCACATATTCCTAGAAACTGCAGAACAAAAGTGAACTTTACTATTTAACTTATTCTGCAGGCATAACAGCAGCAGGACCAGAATGAGCTCTGATGTGACCGTGTTGACCTTCTGTATACGCTTTTCATCATGTTCTAGGAGAGTAATTATCAAAGCAGCAGATGCAGTCTGTCATAATGCATGATCCTTGTCTATCAAGACTCTCTGTGGCCCAATTCTAGGCTGCTGCAGAGGCACCTGGAGCACCATGGCCTCTGGGCATCTTGAGGAAGCTCATGGCATATCAGAAAGCACACCTTCTCACAGGCCACCTCGGGGCAATATGGGATTCTGCATTGCTGTTGATTTCACCAGAACAATTCCATTTTCATGTCAAGGGCCTCAACGGGGCCTAACACCACCAGTGGGTACCTAAATACCCCTGAGGTTAATTCCTTTGTTTTTTTTGTTATCCAACATTGGATACATTCCATAATATTTTATTCCAGGCATATTTAGTTCGTTGGAAAAGTAATATTCTCCAGCCAAATATTGTCCCTTAATAATAAAAAAAATTAATTTCTGACACAGCCACACTTTCATGCTCAACCACCTTCAGAAAAGTGTTCTGGTATTGGTAAAAGTGTGTGTGTGTGTGTGTGTGGGATAGAGAGAGAGAGCTTTATTATTACATTAATAACAGTAATATAAGGGTTCACACTGGGGCAGAGGAGTGAGGTCACCTTTAACTTTTAAAGATCTCAGATGTCATCATTACAGAGTTTTAGACTCCAGACCTCTCCTCACCTCCCTTTCTGTCTTTATTTCTAAACTATCAACAGTTTAGCACAGGTCATCAGTGCACCGTGGCCCAAGAGATGTTTTGTACCTGGTCTTCAAAACTGAATTAACTCTGCTGCACTTAGAGGGTCTGTCTTCCGTATTCTCTCATGACAGCTTTGTCAAAATCCAGCCTCCTCTGCTATATCCAGTATTTATAGCAAAGTGCTTATTCCCATCATCATGTATATGTGATTAAAAGTCTGAAACTTTTTTGTACTATAAAAATCATATTGTCTTGCAATATTAAACTGTTGGCTAGAACATTTAAAGGTATAAAATATTTATCATTTTTCCTGAGACCTGCTATCAACAGCATTTATGTCACAGAACAAATTACACATTTTTTCTGTTTTTTGCATGTTCAGCATTTTTGGAACTGATCATAGCGGAATGGCACTAAATCTAAACAATTTTAGAAATATTTTATTTAAATATTTTTATTAATTTAAATTTTCAAGCAACTTTTTTATCCATACTGCCAATAATATTAATAAAATAACCTACAAGTTGCAATGGCCTACAGGATCTACTGTGAGGGATTTTACATAAACATAGACATCCTAACCATGAACAACAGAGTTTGTACTACCACATAAAATTCATAACAAATGCAGTTCTAATTGTACAAATGCAGGGCAAAGGATTATGACCATCATTACAAAAAGCCATGTTTATACTGCTAGATAACACATGGCTGTTATCAGCATGTAGAAAAGACCAAACAGACAAAGCATAGGAATTTTTCAGATTAAGATCTTTTATCTTGCGATAACATCTGAGAACTTCAGACAAGAACGGTACAGTGTCTCTAGGAAGGGGCAATTGTGAATTGACTGTAAAAAGAACATTTGATGTCTGCATTCCTGTTTTTGATGTAGATATCAATGCCTGGAATCATTTTTTACTCTGGTCACGGTTAGCCACTGAGTTAAAATGATTTTCTGGTGAGATGAATGAGCAGAAAGCCTGTCTGTTTTAAACTCTAAATACCCCTATTAGAAATCTGAAGCACATATAACAAATAGGTCCTGTAAAAGCACCTCTTCAAGTTACCTTTGTAACAACATCTGGTTGTGATCGGAAAACTGTGTCGTCTGAAAAGAGGGGACCAAAAATTATAGGTTTAAATCTCTGCAGTGCAAATTGAGATTGTTTTTGGCTTCAATTTTATCTATAACTTTTCCTCTTGAGAGAGAAGCTGTTATTGCGGGTATGAGGGCAGAATCATGAGTGTGGTGATTTGTGAGTGTGGCCAGTATTTTATACCTGTGCCGTGCTGCTATATTGTTCATGTTCAAAATGCTTGCTGTTAGGTTTACCTCAGTTCATTTCAATTTTTTTCAGAAACGCATGTATTGCATTTTGCTGTGTGGTGCTTTGGTTTAAACTTCTTTGTGTTTTATTTTTAAAGCAAGCTTTCATCCTTAGTGCATGGTCTTTCTTATTGTTCACATGTCAATCATTTACAGTTTGTCAGAGTGGAACTGATCAAGCATCATGTCTACATCCTCACAGGAATGTCTGTAAAAGGAAAAAATAGTAAAAAAAATTAGTCTGTAAAAGTATTATTACTTAAATCCTATACTAAGCCTTTAAATGTTAGTTTTAAGAACTCATTCAGGAAGTAATTTAGGGAGCTTTTTGGAAATAATAAAGAACCCTATTATTATAGTGTGCTGGGAATTTGATTTGTCATTTCCATTTATTAAGCAAGCATAAATCAAATAAGGTGAAGAAAGTCAGTAAATGTTGATTGACAGGTAATGATGGTGGTGACGAGGATGATTGTGATGGCCATTATAATGATGATGGTGATGATGATGATAATGGTGATGATGATAACCATGCGATGATGGTGGTCTTAATAATGACAGTGGTGACGATGAGGATGATGATAGTGTGGTTGGTGATGGTGGTGATGATAAGATTATTACTGTTATTTATTTTTTATGAGATGTATTCATGGTGACAATCATGAAAGCAATCACTTATAAATAAAAATCAACCAATATTTAGCAACTTACAAACTGCAGAAACTGAACCGCTGAATGAGGCATGAAGCCATTAATCATGCTTATTACTGTCAATAGTTCTGAAAGTAACAGTTTAATCTACTGGGCACACTGATGGAAAATGTATGGACTGATGTGCAGTGCTTTAGATTTGGGGCTGCTAATAGAAAGCTTCCAGTCCTCACAAGGAGTAAGCCGTAAGCCAACACCATTATGCCTCAGAGGAAGGCACTTAACCCCATGTTGCTTCAGGAGGGTTGTCTATATAATAAGTAAAAGATTGGAAATGAATTCTCTAGCCCTGGCTGTGTGGTGATAAATTGAGGAAAAACTAGTCTGAACTCCTTTAAATAGAATGAAAGTACACAGTGAGACTCCTAATGTTCTCTGATGTTGGTATCTCAATTGAGTGATAGTACAAATCTTGTCACATGACCATGTCTGTATGGTCATTGAGCTGAAGGGAAGTCTGTTGATGAAGAAGGTGCTTATGGGACTCAGGGACACATTCCTTAGCAGAAATATGTTTTTGTGTAGGCCTGTGTGTCAGATCCAAAAACAATGAGCGTATGTGTGTATATGTGAGAGTGATCTGCGGCACGCAGGAGTGGGAAGGTGAAAACAATATTCATTTTTGTCCTCTGTCTTTGTGACATAACCAGAGTGGGTGTGAGTTCCCCCGAGAGCTTTTTATGCCTGTGTGAGAGATACAAACAGATGTGTGTGTGTCTGTTAGGGGATGCAGGGCCTTGCTGCAGAGGTCTGTTATAGCAGTAACAACCAGTTACAGGTTTGAGAAGTGAAATCCCTCTTTTTTATGATGACACTATCTGAGGGTTTTGTGGGAGTTTTGGGTTCACATTGTTATACCAGGCGCTTCTGAGTAGACAAGTAAAAATACACGTTTTTAATTTAAGGCATAAAATCTTCTCAGCAAATGATACAAATGCATCAATTATAAACCCTGGAGTCACTGGAGATAGCAACACTTCTGTAAAAAAACATGTACCAATTGACTATGTCTTATATAATTTAAATCATTTTTATAAAACAATTTAGTAAGGGAAACAACTTGAAAGCTCAAACCTGACTGTGAGGTATGTGGAATCTGCATGGCAATGACAGTGCAACTGGTACCCTTCTCCAAACCTGCTTGTCCTTTGCAGGGTCACAGGGCTGGAATTCACTTTAATGTAATTCAGATTATCTGTAATTATAGTGCTTTTTACAATTCCAACTGAAGTTTTTTTATTAAACATTTGTGAAGAAAAATGTTGAAACATTAAAAAGAATTTTATTTTTGCTTTTATTTTATGAATGTTTTACTATTATTTATGTGGGAAAATATTATGTTCTAGACCATTTTAATAGTGTGTTTAAATGTATCCAAATGTGCAAAAGCATTTGCTGAAAGCTTTTACTGTGCTTTTACGCTTGACATTACATTTCTCAACGCGCAGCTGACACATATTTGTAAGTCTAGTGACACATTATTCTTACATACTGTATTTAGCATTTGCAGGACAGTAGTGTATAATTTCAGAGGACTTTTATTGCATGATAAAGAAAACCTTTTTATTTTGCCATTACATTTTGTGTACTGTATTACGAGTGATAGGTAGTTGGATCAACTTGGAGATTAGCAAATACCAAAAAATATATTTTTGGCTAAACTGTTTTACTACAGTTTGCTGCCATCATGCGCTATTCCATGTTGTGTCTCTGGCCGTTAGCAGACCGCTGTGTGTTAGCATTCAGCGCTAGCTGCAGTGGTATGTTTAGAATTCATCCTCTTGGCCAGCTGAAATATGGCCTGGTGGCCCCTCCCTTTCTGCTTCTCAAAACCACTGACACTCTGGACCGTTAGACTCCGAGGCGTTAATGTGCAGGACGCACACTGCAACCTTCATGACTTTCCAAACTCAACCTTTTGAACCTGACCCTCAGCTTGGGTACCTGCGCACATGGCTTTTCTCAACTGCCTAACAGCACTCTTCAGAAAGGCCAAGGTAAGAGAGAGAGAGAAAGAGAGAAAGCTGTCAGAAAAACAAAACACTGTGGATACAAGATCTCAACAATAATAATACCATGTTTAATCATGTGTTTAGACATGTGTGGTATTCTTTGAAGTAACAGAGAGTTTCCTGTACTGTAATTATAATGAGTAATAGCAATAATTAAAAACCATCACTTTACCATAATACCAACACAGTGCTTTTTTGATCAAAATAACTCTCAAAATGTCCATAAATTAAAAACGTTATTGTCATATATATTTAGTTAGAAAGTTAGAAAATATAATTTAAATATTTTCTTTTTCAAAAGAAACATGGGCGCTCTACTGTGTGAATGGTCGAGAAGGCATATTGTGCACATTTGAATATTTGGGGTTGTGAAGGGGGTGTAGGCATTTGCTGTACTATACTGGACTGGACTTACTGAATGGCTACTTATAGTGAGCTTCAGCCAAAAGTTTGTTACCAGGGCAACATCTTTTTAAAAGCAGCATTCACCAAAATTCCACAAGTCTCAGCCAATGGGCTACACCTCAGCTCTTATGACATCACAACGTTCCTAAGTGAGAGATGCTGATATATTTAGTCTTTTTTCCATTGCAGACTTAGAATACAGTGGAATGTCTGTTCAACTGAAATTACTGGAGAATGAGTGGAATCATATTTTGATTCAGAGTCAAACACACACCACACATTCTGCCTTTTAAAGCATGACTTAAACTCAGATTTTGATATTTCATAGTTTGCAGAATAATAGGATATGAAAACTTTGGCATCTTGCTTTAAGAAATAAATATGTTACCACCGTTCACTCACCCACATCTTATTCCAGGCTGTAGTATTTTCTTTTCCCTGTGAAACACGCAATGAGATTTAATAATATCTATATCTAACAATATACATGTAACAATTTAACTGTGTGAGGAACACATTGAAGTGTGTTATTTTTTTGTTTCATTCAAAAATGAGACAATTTTACAAACATTTTTTGGGCAGTACTATTACTTGCAGTACTATGACTATTATAGTAATTATACTGTTATGTTACAAATTACTATATTACTGTAATACAATTACTATTACTATAATTAAACCAGTTTGGCAGGTATTGGGAGTTTAATCTAAGGAATACCTTGTACATTAAATGTGATTGAAGCATTTTCTTCATGTTTCAGAAGCTGACAAACTGTTGTCATGGGCGGAGCACAGGTAAGAATGTGGGATTCTATTACAGCATAATGGCTTTACTAACCATGTTTCTAGAGCAGCAGCTAAGCACCTAGAAATGGACTGCTGCTTTGCAACTATGCACAATGGGAAGAGCGCTACAGAGATATAATTGCATTGAATATATGCACATTTGTATGACGTAGAAGTAGATTACTGTGCAAAAGAATAGTTTATGGTCTCTTGCTCTATCTATATCTCTAGATCTTTAGCTTGATCTGTTTTTGAACCCCTTGACCTCCTGTCTTCATGTTGTAGTCTAGATGTCACTCAGTTGCATTTTTTGGAAAGTGATGGTTGTCTCTCGTTTTGGATCACGTGACACAGAAAGTAGATCATACTATTTATAAACTCCCTCAGACAGCATAGAAATCTAATATTCCCCAGAGACTTTGACGCATGAAGGTTCCCTTATGTGTGCCAGTTTTCATGTGAAAATATTACCTGAATAATTAGCTTAAATTCACCTTATAGGAACACCAAGATGTGAGTTTTCCTGCTCTAGTTTAAAAAGATTAAATATACAAGAATATTACTTAGCTATTGGGTTGCTTATTTTTAGGCACATTGTTATGCTACTGTTGATGAAGATGGTTTATTGGATTCTAATTTTAAACTTTATGAATGTTTCAGGTTTATTATAGTCTGAAAACTGCTAAAGGTTTTCATAAACTGTTTTAACAAATAAACACAGCAAACATGCTAATTTGGTTATGGTTCTTGTTAATCACACACTTTACCACAAATGGGTGATAATCTCAGTTCTGTATTATTGGGAATGTTTTTGCTCTTAAAGGTCATTCACTGAGTTTGATTGCTTCACCGTTCCACTGCTCTTTGTCACGTGGACAACCTTTAGAAATATAGTTCAGTCATCAGACTCATGGCAAATCTTTATTTGCTCACATAGTCTGGTAAAGCATTGTACCATGAGTGTGAGATATTTATTTTATATATTCAGACCCTCATTCAGATCAAAGCCAGAAAGGTATCAGTCCACGATAGCCAGCCTTGTGTAAGCCATCCTGTTTGCTGGGGCAGTAAATGGATTCTTGCTGTACGCTAAGGGCTGCAGAGTAGGGTCACGCCATACAGAACAGACAACACTATATGAAGAAGTCTTTCCAACTGTTTAAATGAACCTGCCTTAGCTTACTATAAGGTAATTAAAAAGGGATGACCTCATTGGTAAATCTTCTGATTTATGTATAAGTGTAAAAATATAATAGTGTAAAAAAGTCATTTATTCTGACAGGGTGTATCATATGAAGGTATTGCTCTACTCACAAACACAAAGGCTATGAGTAACGTAATACCTGTTATACATTATACCTATTAAAACATGCGTGCAGGGTACAACGAAAAATTATTATTTTTTGTAAACTCTACGGTGTATATAATAACATATCATCTATATGTAACCGACTAGGAGACCGTTAAAACCCTTCTAAACTGTTTAACAAATCCGCCAGGCTTCAGGGCAGAAACTACAACAGTCAAAAGACGCACAACCACAGAGACTACATATCCCGTGACTCTTAGCGGTTTGAATGGTTGTAAGGGCAGTGTCTGCGGAAAGCCTTTTAATTAGAACTTTATAAATGAATTTAAAACGTAGCGCTACAGACTAATTCAGAAACATGAATAACGACTGGTCTGCCTGTAAACCAGGGCTTGGAACTTATGAAGAGTACCAGTGAGGAAATAGCCGGTGTTAAAAGTCGAGTTCAGAAGTCGAGGAGCTCGGGAAAAGGCGAGTTTTGGAATGGATAAAAGTTGTAATGGGCAACAGGCGAGAGGCTTAACCTCACAGTTAAAAGAGTCTACATACAGAGCACTAACTTTGCTGCGGAGGAAGGCGAAACAGCGTCAGATAGC
>JAZGTJ010000813.1:0-73981 GCA_036877575.1 Botia almorhae | reverse complement strand
ATTTGAATTTCCAATGGACACATTTGTACAAAACAATAGCTTTTCCAATACTCGATTTTCTCTTTACACTAAAAAATGTTTAATCTATTTCTAGCTGTTTTCCATTACACTCACCATGTTTTTTATGTATGTGTGTGTGGTTAGACAGACATTGTTCATTTGCAGAGTTTTCTGAGTGGGTACAATGGTGCCAGCGTACCACCGCGAGCTGAATGCAGTCATTCTACTGACCTATCACTTTCAATAATGTCAGCCACCATGCCAGACCCCTCTGAGCCTGGCACAGAATCACACCATCAAAGCATTCTGTGGGCATAGGGTCCTGCACAATAGATGGACCCTCTGGAACCAACTACTAATGACACAGGGCCTCAGAAACACCAGTTAGATTTGTGTGTCTTCTAAACTGTTATCATCTATACTAAACTAACTTAAGACGACAACAACAGATTAGCTCTAAATATTTGCCAGCTAGCAGACATGGGCTGCAACATTTTTGCTCTTTATAGGCAGAAGTTTAATTGGTCCTGTATTTGGGATAACTTCTGCTGTGACAGAGGCCACAATTATAGGACCACGTTCATGAGAGTGTAATTTCAGTGACAAAAAGTACAGCTCACTTTTAGCGCTGTATTATGTGAAAGGTCCTGAAACAGCAGTGGTGAAGTTAGCAAAGCCAGAGATATAAACACAACAGGGAGGAGAGGAGAACCAGGCTGTTACAGCACCGTGTCCCAATGCATCCATTCCAGAACAAATGAGAAGCCTGGGGCTCATGGGGTCTGTCTGGCAGGAGATGGTGCTTGGTCCAAAACCTCAGCCCCACCACAGCTGAAAAGATCCTGAAGATCATAGTTCCTCTAATGAGCCATGGCAACACCAACAAAACCCCAAACCTTCAGTATTCACAATATCCACATGGACTAACATTTACACACTCACACATCTTCCCCATGACCAAGGCACACTGACTGTCCATGAAATCATTAACCCCTTCCTCACAGCACATTTAAAACTCAAAGCAGTCAGAGACGTGGCCTAACAGTCTGTGACCACCGATTTAAAGGCCTTGTTTAATGACAGACATTTTTCTAGAAAAGCACCAAAACGTGCTCCAATATCTGAACCATGGTGGTCAAGTGGACCAAACAAATGGAAATGTGTCATTCAGTATTTACCTAATGCCTGTGTGAGGTTAAGTGCATGTATACCATAATGCAATGTGATAGTTATGTTTGGATGCAAGTTGTTGTATATTTCACAATCGTTTTCTTTACTTGGTGTGTGCACAGCTCTGGAAATTAAACTCTTGACAGCCCTTTTCATCATAAGCTCTGTAACAGAGCCACAACATTGAGGTCCAGTTATGCTGAGCTTTGTGTGTCAGTGTGTGTATAGGCACCGAGACAAAGGGAATCATGCCTTATTAATCTTTTAGTGAATCAGTAAATTCAACTCCCAAGAGGGCCCATTCATGTTTGCTGAAAGTGGGTTTAATGAGAGCTGTGCGCACACTAGCTCCCATTCTGAGAAACATGAAGCCTGTGTGCATGGCCTCCCTCTTAGCAGTGCTAGACACATAAGAGCAGCTTATTTCCCAAATGTACAGTGTTATTGGTAAGCCATGGCAACAGCAAAAGTTTTTCATTTTGGTAAGCAGCTGACAGCAGAACAAATAACTTCTGCTTTCTCGTAGTCCATCATCACTAACCCTTAAAAATATGACGCTATTAAAAAGGAATTAGGGGAAAATATTTACAATGTCAAAATAGTTCCACAGCAAACACTTTTGTTCAGGTCTTAGATGAATAATAAACGGAAAAGTTTAGCCAACCATGAAAATTCTATCATTACTTATTCACATCAAAATTGTGTGACTTTCTTCTGTGGATTCTTGTGTCCGGATTATGGAGTCAGTGATTTCAGTTAGGAAACTAGCTCAGTTGGATTTGTGATCAAATCATTATGATTGGTTTTGTTAACTTAATTGAATGATTCATTACAAAGATCCAAACCAAATGACAAGTCATACTTGTGTGAAATTGTCATTAGTCACCTCGTGTTTTTTTTGGGAACCATTTTGTTGTTTCTGAATTTTGGCGGTAACAGTCACCAACCTCAACACAAAAGTTTCTATTACATTCTACAGAACATTTGCTTTCACATTTTACAAGGTTTAATAAAACAAAAATCACGAGTTTAGAAAGACTCATGAGAATAAGTGAATGGTAATTTTTACAAAGCTATACGATACGGGATGTGTGAACATATTAAACGAAAGATCAAAATGAAAAACATACTGTTAGGCTCCAGTTGACATGCGGCACTTTGGTGTGCAGGTTCAGGCTGAAGATGAGGAGCAAGATGCCCGTGACAACGGAGGCACTACAGCTGACAAACTCAAAGAGGTAGACGCCGGCACAGGGCGAGCACATCATTATGGTCTCAATGCAGATGAAAGAGATAAGAGCCAAGACCTGCAGCAGACAGGAGAAAATCAACCATTAGATCAACCATTTATCCCAATAAACAACACTTTATTTTAATCAAATCAAATCAAATATGGATGTTTATGACACCTCACCTGATGTTTATGGCTTAACCTAATGTATGGGGTCTGATTTATGACAAAAATATAATATAAACAGTCCCTTGTAAAGTGCAAGTATAACACAAAATATTTGAGAAGTAGTTTCCTGAGATATAAAAGAATCATCTATATTTAGGGGTTACTTTGTAATGTATTTTCCACATGGTCATAACAGCTCCTTGTGGAGTATGTTGAACCCTACTGAAGTCGCAGAGGGTTCACCAGCATTTTCCCGCCACATTCGTCAGCAGACCGCAGCATGGGAAGAATTCTGAGGTTAATGTGCTATTTAGGTGTTATGCAGTCTTGACTATCCAGCACAAAACCTCAGACAGATTACAGGCTGGCCCACTCCAAACAGGGAAGAGACAGAACCGTCGCCACAAAACATTCCAACATTCAGACGGGGGCTGTATCCAGCTGGCCCAGACCAGATGCTGTCACACAGCTGACACTAAAATAAAGTGTTCCTCACATCTAGGAATGAAAGCACAACCTGGAGACCTCAATGTGAAATGAATGATGACTTCTGTGATGATAAAAATATCCAACAGGAAGTAGACTTGTCAATGGAATGGCTGTGATACTCTGCCAACAAATTCAGATGCTAAATAACAGACACGAAATCAAATGATTTATCGCTTGATAGAGCTCAACGATGGCTTTCTAAATCCTTCTCCTGCTCTAGTTTTTCATTCCTTATTTTCCTGTGAAGTTCTCACATGTCAGCACGAGGATGCTTGACATCCTCTCTCAAGTCCTGACTCAGAAAGTGCACTTGGTGTGAACTTGCTGTCCTGGGGTCTTGCCTTATGCATGTCTGTTAGGTCTATATGACTGTAGGGCAAAGGTCACACAGCTTGTGAAGAATGACCATATTAATCATTATACTTAAAAGGAAATCATAAAACAGCCTGTGTATTATCATGCATAAGCTTTTGTTTATGCTCAGTCATTGTAACATGAAATTATATTTTCTTATTCTTTCCATGCCTGATTCAATACTTAAGTAAACAATTGATTCTAGTTTAATGTTTCAAAACTGCATTATTCCTTACAGAATTTCTGCAAAAAGTACAGAAAGGGGGCAACGGCATGTAAGCCTGTTGCTTTGGACTATTATCTTTCGATAATTTCCTATCTTTTGACAATTTTCAAAAACACACACACTCTCCTTTATGTAGTTTATTTGCATTGAGCGATATGTGAACCAAAGATAAATGACTGCTCATGTCATCTGTGCCTGTCACAGTGCACGCAGACACACAATCCCTCCGTTCAGTTCACCGTCAGCCTCTAGCACCATCTGTATTTGAAGATGTGGTCACTGATCTTGATAAATGCACCACAGCCCATAGGCAGCAGGTGTCAGCCGCAAAGAGAGCCTATGCTGGATGGGAAGCAATGATAATATGTCAGTCCCCACCCTAATCCAGCCGTTTCTTTCAGAGTCCTTCATTTTTAAGGGAGACATTGGGCAATCAGCAATTTCTTGTAATAATGGCCACAGGGAGTCAAATCCCAGTTTGTACGCACGCCATCTGTTGTGCCCAGAAAATTAATGGCAGGAGGTTTGGTCTGACAGCATGCAATGTGTTCCAAGTGCTCCTCCTTGAACGGAAATTAGCCTTCTAGGTTCCACCCAACAGTCTTTTCCTCACCCAGAGGGAATTACTCTGGTCTTCTTGCACAAAAGTGAAACCAGTATTTTAAAGTTTTTTAACCTTGGAGATGTTTTCAGGCAAGCACTCTGCACATTACATAAGTTTCGTGAGAGTGGCTGGAGAATGTATTTACAGACGAACACATGCATAAAACATCTGGTAAGTCCATCACACTCTACTTCTTTCAATAATATTTAACTTTCCCTTATCAAAACACACCCAAAAAAACTCGAGCCTTCAAGGTAAATGGACACATTTATGGCGCTACTTCAATAACACACTTGACAAACATGTTAAAGTGTGGCAAGCGGGCCTGAATCAGAATAACCTAAGTTGGCATTGCCGCAGTCGGATGGCTAATTTTTAAAACTTGCATAGAAAGTTGCAATGACTTCTGCCCTTCAGAAATGAAACTACATCCTGAATTGAGAAGAGTTCTTCTGGTCAAACTGGTTATGCAAAGTGAGCCATATTAAAACATAAAACCACCCAGGTATCTTGTAGTCAAAGATATTTCAGTGTGTTTAAATAAATTAAATACACATCTTAACTATGAAAATAAACTTTTGCACATGTCTGATTAAAACCGCACTTTTGTTCATGCCTCAAAATCTGTTGCTTGTAACAATTGTTGCTTGTGATTGAATGGGATGATGCATAGATATGAAGATGTTTTGCAAGAAAACCACATCTGCAGATGACCAACAACAACAAAAAAACAGCTCTCCTCATCCCACAGGGGCCTTAAGTAAATCACTCGCTAGTGCATGGAGAAATAGCTGATGAATATGTTGTTGAATATCCTCGGCAAGCAGCGGGAAACATACAGCCATGAGAGAAGTTCTGAGCTACAGATAAATTTATTCTCTTTCCTCAAAACATTCCAAACAATCCAAGCACCACTCAATTTGTTGGCGGGACAGAATGAGGACATATCCAGTACACAAGGTCCTGAGGAGTCATAGACAAGAACATGGCACTCTGAGCAAATAACCAGTTAAGACTCTTAAGAAAAACAGACTAAAATCTAATCAGCTTATGTCACATGGTTAATATTTTACAAATTTGTCAAATTTTAATGAGGTACAGAATGATTAATTACACAGTCAAACACAAAGTCAGAAGATTTTATGGCTGCAGCTCTAAACACCCCAAGGGGATATCAGAGGGATATTGCAATTTAAAAGTTGGAATATGTGTGTGGGAACTTTCTAAATCATATCCTGTGTATAGCTTTTAGTTAAATCTTTTATTTGAATTGTATTACTGTTTATTGTTCATCACCTTTTACTGTTCAGGCAACAACCACACAAAGATACGGTGGCCTATCACGCAGGGCAAAGAACTGTGTGATCTTTAAACACCACGAAAAGTAAACATCTCAGGTGTGTGATCAAACAAACGTTAAGTGCCCATTCCTTACCTTCCATTTCCTGTGCTGATAACACAGCCGTGGACTTTGACATTTTAGCTGATCTGTGACCAGCCTGCAGTCTTATACATAACTAGAGCATTACTATGCTACCTTTGTCTGTCATTTAACTCCCTAAGCATATGCAGCTGCTGTGTTAAAATTAAACCACATAACCAGCCACGCATTAGCTTCATGAAGATAAAAACTGATGCGCATAGTTTTGTCCAACAATCCAACTATTGTATGCACTCCCATGTATTATCACATAGTAAATCAGATTAAACTTTAGCTGTGGAGTCATTTGCCCGGAGAAGCACAAAAAAGCAAAAAATCTCATTAAGGAATCTTTGAGGAGACAAGCTATCTTCTGTACTTGGCATACAGGTCGTTTCCTTTGGCAGTGTGCACAAACCCTTTTTTACCTAATGACTTCCTTAGTTTAAC
This sequence comes from Botia almorhae, assembly GCA_036877575.1. NCBI lineage: Eukaryota > Metazoa > Chordata > Actinopteri > Cypriniformes > Botiidae > Botia > Botia almorhae. Next base: position 67,869 of record JAZGTJ010000813.1, on the reverse strand, counting down.
TCTTTCTTCCCCCCCCCACACTGTCTGAGATGCTTTTGCTGAGCAAGCAAAACATAAAATGTCATCGTTTTTTTCTCCTTAGGCTTCTTATCCCCTTTTAGACATTTCATTTTATAGTTTCAGTTTCTTCATGCGGAGATATGAAGTGCAATCATACCATCCTCCTACAGTTCATTCAGCAGGAATCCAAGTCACATTCTCTCTGTCAGTGATGCATTCCTGAGATTTTGACGCCTATTGACATGCGCCCACAATTAAGTATTTTGATCCTTTTTGATTTTGTTCATACTAATTCACTTTAACACGATGTATTGACTGAACATCTAAAGGAAATATGTGGAAATAGATCTACAGTATTATCTCCACTACTTGATAACATTTGAAGATTAAGATATCTGGCCTTACTGACTGCTCACCTTATTTTACTCAATACACCTGGCTTAGTAAGCTACAGTTTACATACTGTAAACTTTCTTGGTGCATAAAGTTCATCATGAATGCAGAAACCACTTGAACTTACCACTTCGATTACTTTTAAAATACCGAAATGTGATTTGAGATACTCCAGGTCGCACCTGATGCCCCTGAACACGTTTCTGGAGTGCACGGGCTCGGTGGTCGGCTGATATGGACTGTTGGCCCCTGAAATCATCGAAGTGTTAGAGGCCTCGCCATCAAAGCCCTCCGCGTCCTCGTTATTCCTCATGCTGAAGTCCAACTTCCCCGTCCCGCCCCGAAATTAGATAAGATATTGGGGTACAATTTACAGCGATCAGCTGATTGTCTAAGCTCTGAATACAGTCAGACAGAAAACAGCACCAGTCACAATGTTGCAACAAAGAACAAGCAACCTTACAAAACGATCACCGTAAATGCTGCAATGAACTCCAGTGGTGTGTATATCCTATAGATTCAGACTACGTCCACCTCTCATGATCTCACACCCGACTCTTCCCTTTGTGCTGTATTCGGATCCTATTATGATCACAGCTGAACGAGCCCGAAACATCACGACTTTTCTCATGGCATTGTCCATATTGCACAGTTTCGGGACGGGGATGCAGAACGTAATGTTGTAGAGTTGCGAGTCTCCGCCCTCTAACTACATTCCTGCGGGGATTTGATCAAAAGTATTTTAGACTGGTGTCAGAGAAATCAAAGCACAAAAACAACCATCTCTGTAAATGGTTTAAACGCGCTTATCTTCTCTAATACAGGCGAAGATCACAATACGATTGAAGTGCGAGGCGACCCACGCCTGTTTCTAAACCTAGCGTGCAGCCTACCTAGACAGCACTTATAGACGTCAGCGAACTCAGAACACGCCTACAATATCCAAAAAGCTGTCTAGGTAGAACTCGTACTAGGTTTTAAAACGCAGTCTTTCTGCGTGTCGCAGGTTTGTGTAGCCAGTGACGACCTACACAGGTATCAGGGGATTTGTTCAGGTTTGTGGTTATCTTACTAGCAGGACTTTTATTTCGAGAAAGAAGCAGACTAAAATTGAAACGCGCATTAAAAGTATTCTCTATTGAAAAATTCCTAAATAGGGGTATTTAAATTGTCTTAAATTTCCAGATGTGTATTATTAATATTTTACTAGCATTTACATCTACTCATTTAATTTTCAACACCTATTTATCACAATTAACTTTAACTATAAATAAGATGCAAAGAGAACAGCACTGCCCCCTACAGGTTTGGTTGCCGTAATGGCCTTAATCATGTCTTTAAAGGTTAACAGCTATCCAAGACTAATTTTTTTTGTGCATCATCTAAAATAATTCAGAAGGAGGGAAAAAAACACAACAAGTAGCTATTTGAGTTCGTATTTTATTTAAGCCAGGACTAAAAAAGACATTTCCTTATCTTCGTTTGCATTGAAAGCAAGATTCCACATGGCAGCATACTGCATCAGGTTAAAGCAATACAATCAAAGTCACTTTAACGTACAGCACACAAACACAGTCCTTTGTGTCGTTTTTCAATTCCTGTATAGAACATTTTGGAAGCCAGAGCGTTTTCTTATTTTCTTTCTTACAGGGCTAAGTGCATATTGGAAGGATCATACAGCACAGAGTGGACAATTCCCACCCTAGTCTGAATGAAATACATACAAAATGTGTTGTTCATTATATAACTGCAATCATCCCCAATTGAGGGCAAAAATGATTAAAGCCGAAGCCAGAAAACCTTTGTTTCTTTTAGTGGGGACCATTAGAACTTCAACATCTGTTGTGTAGTCTCGTTTAGGAAAACGATGTTCTGCATTACAAAGCTTTTTCAAGTACTTCAGGCATCTCAGGAGCAGCTTAAATTTTTCAATTGCTTAGTCCGTTAAATTTTTGTCTACATTTGCACCAAGCTAATGTTAAAATCAGTAACCGTCAAATTTGTTACAACAAAAATAGTGAAAAAGCTAACAATGTGTTACTTTTGACAATTTAACATGAATGAAGAACTGTTTTTATTAAACTTTCAGTAAAACGGCAAAAGATCATCTTCAGCCCTATGCTCAGTCTCTTGGGGGACAAAAAGGTTACGTTGACTGGAATGTGTCAGTGAAGTTTAGACGGTGAAATTTAGTCTGATTTCAGTCACACAGAAAACTCAGAAAACGCAGTGAATTAAGTGCATTTAAGGTTATATTAAGTGGTTTTGAAAGCAGGCAGAATGTTATTGTGATCAAATGGTAATGGCAGCCCAATAATCTCTTACACAACCTGAACAGATAATAAAGCACTACAATTAGAGGTATATAGTCCTGACATAATGTTGTGCTTGAAAATCAGCCCTTACTGGATATAAGTGCTTTACACTTGCCCAATGAAAACTGTTAAGCCATTTTATGTAGCACTAAAATTGAATTTCATATGAGTTCCTTATCTCCAGTATGGTACGATTTTTCTTCTCCTACAAGTTTATGTAAAACAACAGTAAATTCTACACATCTTGTCATCTATTCCCTTGAAGACCATAAAAAAGACTTAAAGCTCTTGTGGAATATTCTGACACAGAACACCACAGTAAGCAGAGGGATTCATTTTGGAATGATGGCTTCTCCAGGCTTAGCTGAGAGAGAGGCCACCTGGGAGGAATTTAGGGTAACTACTTGACACAGACATAACATGTGGATTCTACATCTTTGGTTCCAGATTTCAATTCTCAGCATTTTCCTTTTTCCATCTGAAAATGTAATGATAATTTAAAATCCACTTTAGCTGTTCCGTTTATAGTTTCTCTACAACATCAAGGTTAAGAAATCAAAACCATTACATCATGCTTCTGGGTGATCTGTCAAGTTCAGAATCTCACTAACCAACTAATTTGATTCATGTTCAGTCAAAAACAAATGCAACAGTTCGCTTGAAACAGAAAATTCAATGATACAGTATTAGCAGTGGTAGATAATGTTGAGAAATGTCAGATTATTAATGAACTCACTGTGAAGATGCATAAGGCTGTTGTATGGACTCAGACCTAATCTGGGTAAAGAGCATGTGGGGTGACAACAGTGAACCCTACACTGAAGGCAAAGTTGTTACTTCCAGTAACCATGCAACCATGTGGCTGGATTTGCCTACAGGAACATCTACACTGTAGAATAGGGAATGTTATACATTAATCACTTTATAGTCCTTGTATTATTTGGGAAAACTGGTAAACAAAATCTGAGATCTCTTCTGTAAGGACTAACAACTTGGCCACCTGAAATTGGTGCTAGTGATGTGTATCACAATTTCAGTTTTTCAGATGTGGGGACACAAAATGTTCCACCAAGATTCTAAACATGTTGAATATGGATATTTTGACATTCAGGAAAGATAAGGCAGAAAAAAAAACTCCCTATGGCAGCAAAAAAGAAATCTAATATATAGGCCACTGAAGCAAATGTAATGTTGTCATTTTAGTATAAAGCAATGACCATACACATTTCCAGAGAGGAACGAACAAATAAATTACATGAAGCTGGACCAAAACAAAAATGTCTACTTGATGCTACAGTGCAATTCCTCTTTTGGAGACAAGCACCTCCACTACGACACAAACAGTATACTGTGCCAGGCACTTGGGAGTTATATTAGGAAAGATGCTGCCTTGCCCCTCTCCTCCAAATACAACCAAAGCCAAAAGAAAATGCTCAGCCTGTTACTCAATGCTCTGAAATAGTTCTTCATAAATTGTTAAAATAATTCAAATTTATACAAAATCAAATCAAGGCTTGTGGAGCAAACACTTAGCACATATTTACACAATTCTATGAGGCGGTACGGCGAGGTCTGCCATTTCTATATGCTGAAGGCCAATACGTCTGTCATTAGTGTCATGACTTCAGTGACGTTAACAACGGTAAGAGAAATTTAACGTCTCACTGATAAAAAACCGAATATAAAAGCTTTCTTTTTATAAATACACCAGCATAAATGTAACTGTTTTTACACCGTATACTTTTTGCAAGTATATACTATTTTGCAAGTATTTCTTTTCAATATATTTAGGCTTTTAGGCGGTCGTTGTAGCTAACTGCAACACTTTAAGCCACTGCTGTCATTAAATGCAGCAGAGCACCTCTGTGCTTGTCAGAAGGAGGGGTATAAACAGCGTTAAGGTTCTTCAAGCTAAGCAAGGCCCCACATTGCAGAGGTTTGACTGCCTTCTTAAGAGAGAGCACCTATTACCTGACTTGCCATGCCTCACCAATAATTACAACAAAACAAACAAAGCGATCTGGAAATGAAAACCAAAACCAAAAATAAAGCAGTCGCATCTTTTTAAATATTTACCTTTCTTTCCCCCATAACATCAGGGCCTATACATACAGAATCCCAACACTTTCGGTAAATCATGGTCTGTTTGCTGACTAATACACAACGTGGGGAAATTTTGGTCATGAATAGCTTTTTTTTTGCTCCTTTATGTTGGTACATGTTGATTTCCAGAGTGGACGATGTAGCCACTGTCATGCCTCATTCTCTGTCACTGGGGTGTTGGTCGTTACCATGGAGTCGGGTTTACGAGTCATTCGGTCCAGTTCTGCCTGGACGTCAGTCAAACCCGGCTTCTGCCCTTGGAAGAAAAGAGGTAAAAAACACAAAGTAATTTCCTGTAGTTTCTGTGGTGTAAAAATATAACAAGACGGTTAGGTGGAAACCAGTTCGGTGGATGTGGGCGAGTGCCGCATGCTGGTATGCTTATAAAAGCAGCATGCTGTGGTTTAAAAAAACTGCATGCAGTTCTTTTTTAGGATGCACCAATGCAATAGCATGCTAATGTTTTTCAAACAAAAAAATATTGCAGTGAAAGGACAATGTCATTGGACTGAAGATATTTTAATATTGATGACAAATGAATCACCAATATGCAGAGTTGTGTGAAGCTGCTGGTATGTGAATTCCCCTTACATTAGTTAGTTGCACTACCACTAAATCATATGTCTGAATGTCATTCTAAATGATAGCATTACCAAAAACGCAAGTGTTGTATAAAAAAGTATTTGTCTCTTTTCTATCTTCTGCGCTCTCGCTCTCTGTCTCTCTCTCGCTGTCTGTCTGTCTCTCTCTCGCTCGCTCTCCATCCATCCATTTGTGTGCATGTATATAATTTAATTGCACCAGTGCACTCCTATTCTTCTTTCAAGSGGTGTCATTTAAATGCTTTAGATGCACAAAAGTGTGTTAATAAATTAGGGCTCTGTTTAGGTGATCACCATAGATGTCATATATGATAAGAAAAACTGGACAAGGACTTCACATGGTTTTAGGCTGTTAAAACAAGCAAGTATGAGACATCACCATCCATGGTGCCATCACTGGGACAGGCCTTTCAGCCCATTCTTCATGGCTACCTTCTCTTGCTCTACGAGTAAAACTCCAAACAACAGCATTGTCCAGAAATAACAGAAAAACAATACCATAGATAATGGACAGGTGAATCTCACAAGAAATGTCAAGTCAACTTCACAATGTTTGTATTGAAACATTATTGTCATGCATTGCAGCCTTACAGTACTATTCTGTACTGCAAATACTGTAATGAGAAAATGACTTTCACCTTACTGTAATACAGTGATAAAGTAAATCAAGCCCAAATTTCATTTCCCTCAATTACAAAAGTTCTTTTTTGGAATAAAACATGATCTTGACATTTCTTATAGTTTATATGAGATTTACCCTTTCCTGCGATTGGGGCTGAGAAAGGAAGAATTTACCTGTTTTCTTAGCTGAACCCTGTACCCCTGCTCCTGCTCCTGCCCCTGCTGTTCCAGGACTGCCCGGTACACCCGTCTTTTTACTCAGCAGACTGTTGAAGAAGTTGGCCAGCACGCCCTCATTTGCTGCTGCACCTATAAACATACAAAAACAGAACAGAATGACCTTGGGTGGCTAAAGAAGGGAATTTAGGCCTAAGCTACATTTATTTACACTGTGACATTCAAGAGCAAAGGGGCATCTATAATAAAAATTATGAATATTAAAGTGTGCTTCGATTACTTGTGTAAATCACTGATCTAATATACCACCAAGTTGGAAATAACTGATTTTTAATAAAAATGAAATGGTGGAGAAACGTAGGTTTCTAACACATTACTTCTATAAAGGATATAATTAAAGCCACTTAATCTACTCCTGCTGGTGTGAGGCATGCTGTCCAACTGAGCTTAATGATGGGAAAAATGTCAGTTTGCCCACACCAGCTAAAACATGCAGGAATCTATTGTTGAGAGAATTATTCCAACAGTCCCCTCAGGAGGGCAGTGTTTTAAAGAGCTTAGATAAAACAGAAAAGAACCAGAAGAATTAGATGCGTTTTGTTTATGTGTGTGTGTGTGTGTGTGTGTGTGTGTGTGTGTGTGTGTGTGTGTGTGTGGGAGAGAGAATAAAAAGTGCTCATTTAGAAAAACATTTTGTGGTTGCTTGACCGCACAATCACATAAGATGAATAGGGAGAAATGTCATCACAAAGCTTTACCTAGATTCTGCATCAAGTGGTGCGTGTAATCTTTCAGGGAATGTTGTCTTACCTTTCATGTTGGGGTCTGGTTTCTTCACAGCAGTCATGGGCGAGACGCTGGCCACATTGGTAGGGCCCGTCCGGCCTGTTGGCCGAGGTGAACCAGATGCAGTCCGGGCAGGAGACTCCTATTCACAATTAAAAAAAAAAAACAGATGGGAGGAACACAAAATTAATTCAGAATTTTTATTTTTTATCATATTTATAAAATAAAGTTTTTTTAGATTCACCTTTTATAATGATTTAATGTAAACAAAAGAAGGGGATTAAAATGGCCTTAGATGACAAAGGTGCTAAAATCGTTACGCATAACTGTGCAACATGTGTTAGTTGTGTGGTTCAAAGTCACACTTACTGTTCCTCTTGTTGGTGTGGCCGGCTGCTTGGCTAACAATGACTGTAATAAAGCAAGAGTAGGCATAAGAACTGAAATATTACTCTGTAAACCTTAATAAGAAGCATATGAAAACCACAACAGTACAAGAACACAGACAAAGCTTTAGAAAAAGCTTCTGATTGGCTGAATATCTCCCCATTCAAACAAACCTGCTGCTTCATGAGGAAGACCTGCTCATCTTCTGCACTGACTTCCTTGTCATGCACCAACTTAAAGACAGAAATTGACACAAAAGACGACAAGTTTAACATGAGAATATGCAAATGGATAAATGAAATTCCCATTTTAGCTCCTCTCACCTTTCGTACTGGAGGTTTGGTTATGAAGTCCTCAAAGGGATCTTCAGGTCTAACCGTTGTGAAGTTTTCATGTAGGATGCCAATTTTGTTTTCGTTGTCCCATCCGGATGGACTGCAAGAGGTGTAAAAATGTTTTAAAAGAGACACCAGTAACATTTGTTTCTATTAAACTAAGAGGTTTATTGTCATATTTAATTCGTAGGAGATGCTGCTTGTAGGTCTCACATGAACACAGCGTCCTTCTCCACTACTAAGGCAGGCGTGGCGAACTGAAAGTCATATATTTTGTGCACCATGTATTTGTAAAGGAGGTCCAGGTTCTTCTCCTCTTTGACAGACGTGTAAATCAAGCCGGCTCCATCTGTGGGATTTAATTAAGGATGCGTTCTGCATCATGGGGAGAGACATTACAACAGCACCGATGTTTGTTAGATGTTAATGAGTAGGATACATTGTAGGCAGAACCGCCGGATGTGTGACTGAATGAAGTCAAAATGCTCTTCCTTGTAGTCATGCTCCTTCTCCAATACACTGACAGCATCACACTGTGAAACAGAACAAATTATTTATTTTCCCTTTAAACTAGTTTACAAGAGGTTCAGACATTGGAACACATTGTGCCAGGTTTAAACGTCAGTTACGACATGAGAACCAAGTGTGAAAAACCTCCAATGACATCAGTTTCAGTCTGCTCCTCAAAAAATTCTGGAAATTATATGGACCAGTTTGTAGTGCTTTTATAGCGCTTCATTTTGAAAACGTAGCAGCCCCAGTCCCCATTCATTTCCAGTAAATGGAGGAAATAAAGCGGTGTTAGCAAATTTTGCAAATTATCTTTTGGTTTCCAAAAAAACAAAAAGGCCATATGGGTTTAAAACCAACTGAGGGCAAAAAAATTACTGAATTTTAATTTTTGGCCAATGTTTAACCTCTGTCATATCGTTTGTTTTCAAAAGACATTAAGACAGAAACACTAATAAACCACACAAGCACATACATGCTTGACAGCACAGCAGCCATATTTAAGAGTGACTCAGGTTGTAGCTGATTGACAGCTATAATGGTTTTGGCAGAAAGAGGAGGTGCTCTCTAGGCTGCTTGAAACTACAGGAGGCTGCAATGACATAAACATCTTGGACAGATCAGTTTTACCCACATGCAAATGCAAACTCATCTCTGCCTCTCACAGACACCAATAACCTTCACCACAAGCATATTCTACAGAACCACAGATAATCTCTCACCTAAAGAAAGAGTTCACTTAAAAGTGAACATTTAGTGTTACCTTTACAATGAAGTTTTGATCCCATTAACTTTAATTCCATATGGGGGGAAAAAACAGTCTTCAAAATATCAGCATGAAGGTGAGTAAACTATGATAATTTTGTTTTTTGGGTAAATAACCCCCTCATAATATGTACTAATAAGGTCTAATAATTGTAGTTCATATTGATAAGGATTTTGTTTATGCTTGTTCAATGCCAAAAAGCGAAGTAATCAAAGACAACTGAACATCATGCTCAAGACCTAAACTGCTTCGTTTCAGGTCTCAGGGGAGGAAGGGAGGCTAATAATAGAAAAAAATCATTGAGTTTGTTCTGCAGTGAGAGCATGTGAGGGGGACATGGTGAGGCTGCAGCTCTGGACCTGCAGGCTACTAAGATTCCATAAAGAAAGCGTTTTATCCGGTTAAAGACCGGAACCATAAAAATACAAATAAAGGGCACATTTACACAACCACTGAAGAAAACAACTAATGATTTTGGAAGTGAAAGGAGAGATGGGAAAATATCCCACTAACAATTATACTCACCTGGTATCAGGTGTACTTCATATAATGCGACTAATATTAAAAAGCTCGACTTATGCTTATCACACCTCTGTGATCTTATTCTGGTTAGTGTAATCTAAACGTTCCGTTTACATGGATTTCTTACTTAGCTACCTTTGTGCAAACTATTAGCACTGGAATGCCCAGGTTGTGTGTGAGGACATGGTCTCCAAGGGGCAGCAGCACACTGTCATCTTCTCCCCCAGCTGCTGGTGCTCGTCTCTGTGGTGAACCTTGCGTGGCTTCCTCTGGTTCTACATACTCCTGGAAGGCCTTTACCACTGCAGAAGACAGAAAGATATACATATAAGAATTATATCTGCCTCAAGAGAAGAGTTACCTACTCTTCAAGAAACATTCAAAAAGAATTTCATAGAATTAGGACATGTCATTTTGATTACCCAGTAGACCCATCACTCAGAAAACCATAACAGACTATTTGTACTGGGAAAAAACATCACAGAGATAATCAAGAAATTGTATGTTTTTTTAACAGTTTATTAACTTGTTTATTAACAAGGAAACAGCAACCAAAATCTCTGATGCAGGGCTGACGCACAGGACCGTATGGACACGGCATGGTGGTGATATTTGAAAGTGAGTGGCACAAGTGATGGTAATCGGTGGTAGGTTTCCGCACTTTCTCAGGAACCTTAAGAATGCAGCTCCAGATGATTTAGAAAGCCAAGCGAGCTATACAGCTTCCTGTAACGTGCTGTTAAAGCAACACAGCTTAGTGCTGCTGGAAAAACATACCGCAGTGGAGTGACCTTAAAACAGATTTAACACACAATCTGACCACATATTACCTGGAACTCTCTTTTAACTGGTTGTATCACATGCAATTATCCACACCCTGCCTTGTGGAGCTTATACAGGTTTCCACAGGAGTCAGAAATCAAAATAACCTGTGCATTTTATGCAAACTTATTGTCTTTCTGACCCAAACCAACAGCGGTTTTCCACAACTCACAACAACAAAAATTTTAAATGGAGGACGAGAGAACAGATAATGCTTAAACTGATCTTGATCTGTCTATACCCCCATTCATTACTTAACTTCTGAATGCTCCTTAACAAAGAGTACATGGTGAAATTTTAATTATCTCTAGAAGGCAAACTGATGTTCACCATCCAGTGATCCTTCTTAATAATTCAATGGGCAAGGGTTCACATCACATGTCTTCGAACATTTTTAAATAATACCCTCTATTCTACTGCCTTGAGGTATTGCCACAGTTTTCTCAGGCTTAACACACATACTAAACATTTTTTACATAACAGCCTGACGCTTTCATCAAGATAACACGATTAAAGATACTCTTAATATTTTAACCTGTAGCTGCCACCAATCTTCTAAGTCAGAATGATCCATTTGCAATACCGCAATTACCTTAATCTGTTGAAGAGAAGTACCAGTTTACAATCACTTCCTATTGTCGACTTTGACCAGCTTCCACAAACAAGGGTGGAGACAGTCACAGGTCTAGTTTGTAATCACAGGTATAAAAACATGTTAAGGAAATAGAAAGCCAAGTCTATCAAAGCCAAAACTTTAATAACAATGAGGAGCAACACTGTAACAATAACAATGAGGAGCAACCATTTCAATATGAAAGAGAATTTGACCCACACCAAGCATGTTCAAGGCCCCCTTTATAGATTGAACAACATGCAACAGTTTACAAAGTGCGCTCATTTTAAAATAAACACTCCCTCTGAGTGTTAGCTGACTAAGAACTGTGAAATGTATGTTGTAGCACAACGGTTTGAGGAGGGCTGCTTTTGTTCCCACAAACATTTTGCCCGTCCTGATCAGAGCAGAAAGTTGAATGTCAGGAATGTCCGACTGAGCGGACCATGATGCAACACCTTGTAAGAAAGCCTGAATGCTCTTTCCCACTACAATAATGACATCAATGCTTTCTGACTTCTAAGTTTATTTTAGTTAAAGGTAGTACTGGCCCTGTTTCTGGGTGTGTCTGTTTTACAAAGAGAGTCTTAATCTGTCAGTCCTGATTCAATACACAACCACTTGTAACTGGCATTAGAAGACCATTTTTGCACTGTAAAATGTTACACTTTATTCTACATGTATATAAACAAAAGATATAAAGCAAATGAGGAAAACAGTGGGCAGGACACTGAACTGGAAAGAGAATACAATAACACTTTCAATGGATTCTACTTTAGACCAACAATTAAGAATTGCTGTATTTCCCCAAAGTAAACATGGGATATGAATGAGATTAGTTTAATATAAAACATTTAAAACCATGTGTATTTGATTATCTGTTATAAAATATTAAAACAATGACCAAAATATATCTGGTGAAAAACAATACAAGGACAATCATCAATAGATTATGGTAATTACATTTGGACAGTCATGCTTCATGACTTCATGCTTCATAATTCAGAGTACAACTGCATGTTGTAAAACCACTCTGTGCTTGATATTTCAGATGCAAGCTAAAATACCATTTCCAAGCTACTTCCTCTTTCTGCTCTCAAAGCCCTGTTTACACGGCACAAGCACAACTGGTCATCCCCAAAAATAACCTCTAACATGTGTGAGCTCCCCACCTGTCATCCATACTACAGTACGAATGCCATATATATACACACACACACACACACACACACACAAAATAAATATTTATCATAGTCAACAATAGTAAAAAGTAGCATTTGTAAACACTCTGGTTCTAACAGCAATGGGTATGACTAAAAAGCCATGCAAATGAAAAAGGACAAAGAGTACTTTATAAGCACAGCATAAACTACAGGCTGTAGAATCTCAATAATCCTGGTCTCGCCTTGAATAATAAAATGGATTTGGTGCTCATGGATTTGAAATAAACAAATTTAGACACCGAAACATCACCATTCTCCACTACATCTACAAAAAAAAGCCACAAAAACATCCTCTTTACCTGCTCTCCAACAAGCATGAGCAAGTAAACTGGTGCATTAAACTCAAAGCACTTTGGTGCTGCTTTAACAGAGAGCTCAACTCTACTGCATCATTGAGAACGAACACTGAGCAGGTATGGAAGCCTCTAACCACAGATATCACATTTCAAACAGACAAAGCTCTACCAACATCCACGTTACCATTTGGCCTGATATATGACGTTAATCAAGTTGGTTCAGACAGTCATCCTTCAGCCACAACTACAGAGCTATAAGCTTATTTTCACCAGTATACTAGAGAAAAATAAGACGTCTAGCTCAAGGATGCTCTGAATGCCCATGACAAAAACAAAAATGATTGTACTTGGTATGAACTGAAGTGTTTGCACTGCAACATCTCTTTCAACCTAATACTAAAATAACATCTTACTCTTCTGCTCCATCTCTCTCATTTCCTCGGGTGGGATCTTCAGTTTGTCCACATGTTCACGCAGCACACTTGCCCACTTTTGCAGCGACTCCATGATGGTCCAAGGCCGTGACATGTCCACCACAAACACAGCCAGACTGTCCTTTAATGAGTGAACAGTCACTGCAAACTGCAGCAAGCCTTTGTGGTACAGGTCTCCATCAAGGATCCACACACTGCAACGAGTCAAATCTGAAAAAGTGTTTAATAAGAACACTGAATTTTTTTTTCTACAAACTTCCAATTTAACTATTAACCTACTATCACATTTACACATTTATATGCATTGACATTATGGTTCTTCTATGGAATTGAACCTATGACCTCTGTGTTGCAAGCAGCATGCTTCAGCAGTTGAGAACCAATTGACCTACATTTTCTATTCATTATAGAAGGCTAGTGGGTCAAAGGTGTTTCCCCAATATGCCCAAATATACAAATAAATACATGTGCTGTTACTTAAATCCTGGTTTTAAATTTGAAACACTAAACACATCATTTGTGTATGGAGGGCTCTTATTCTTGTATTATTTGATGAATTCTATAAAACATCAACAATACTTATCTTACCATCTCTGTCTTCATCTTGGACATTGAGGTACAAGTATTCCAGTCCTCTGCCTTTCTTATTGTGCTCTGCTCCCTGAAGTCTTGACATGAGTGTTGTCTTTCCTGAACCATCTTCCCCTGAAATAAATCATATCCATCACATTTCACAACATACCACCAAAATAAAGTTTATTTACAACACATGCTAAGGCACTCTTTACAAATCAAACCCAGCATACAAGTCAACCTAGGGCACAAACCACTACATGCCCTTTGTTCACTTTGAATTAGAATTGTAATCTCAATGTCTCTAAAAGCAAAAGGCACATACCGAAAACTAAAATATTTTTCCCAGATGGCAATTTGGAGCTGGAGCGTGTAGAAACTTCGCTGAGAATTGAAGACCTGCAAGAATGGCAGAACAACAAATGACCACTGAACACTTTGCATACATGACAGCAACAGATGATGGCTTTGATAAGGTAGTCTGTGGGTGTAAAGTTAAATAAAAAAATAAAGTTCTAATTGTTATCTGATTTTAACATATAGAAAGAGACGGATCAAAACAAGCTGTCATACTAAAGGTGGGTGTCCAGCAACCGTTGGATCGCATCAGAAACAAAGATTAAACCTCGACATCGCCTTAAAACAACACACCATCCATACATGTGTACACACACCAAACGTCGTAAAGGCACAAAACCCTATTAGCCTTTCAATAGTACACATTTCCTTTAAAGCGAGTGATTTGTCCACAAATGATAACCTAGATTACACAAACACACAGTTCCAGTGATCTTAACATGAGCACATAAACTCTGACATGCGTCTTCCTAGCGCTTTAAATATACTCTCTGCCGTTTAGATGGTTAAAAACCTATAATCTGGCCTTATCCATTATTAGTTTCTAAGTCTATGTACAATGTTTTGCGCTCATCCGGGACCGGCGTCTGAACTGGACAGCACCCGGCTGGTGACAAAGCAACGTAATAAACTGTCAAATAAACACCCTCCATACAAAACCAAATTCACTTTTAGACACTCTGAGGGTGCACGCGTACCAGAGGTTTTGTCCTTCATCATCCTCGTTGCCGTTTTCCATAGTGTCGCCCGTCCCGACTGCGCCCTGTAGCTTCTTCTCTAAAACGGGAGCCATCTTGAGTAGAGAAGTACAAAAGGAGGTGCATATACAACGCCTGAGGACCTCACATGAACCGCCGGGTAAATTACCAATCATACTACGGCGACGGCAATAGTTCATGAATATTAATTACGTAACGTGCCACTTGCCCAGCAAACGTAAACGTTGGTTTGACTCATAAATATTACTTATGCACATAATAATTGTTCGATAAAGGTTACGAAGCAAACTTAGGACTAAATTAATATTAATGAGATAATTCTATACCGTAGTACGAGTCATACGTCGCGTACCGCTCCCCTTAAAAATGATTTAAACAACAATGACACAAATAAAAAGAAGAATATACACTAAATAGTTTCTCAAATCTCATAAACTAGTTATTTAAAGTAATATGTAGAACGCGTGGAAAATAATATTATAATTTTGCCTCGCTGTAATTATAAACAGGCATTTGAAGAGTCACCGCAATCCGCGTTGGCTTGAATGATGTCATTTTAGAGTTTGACGCGCGTGGCTGTCAAAAGCATAAAACTCATGGGCTGAACTGAGGTCAGCTGTATTGTTACTTTTCAGTGGTGAAGTTATAAATGCAAGGAGACGAAACTGATCCACGCGCAGCTTTTTATGTGACGCGGGCACAGACAACGGTTTTGAGCTTGTCGTGCCGTCTCAGCATTGGAGATCAAATTTAAGTTTACGTAATTTACTAAATAATGTATTGTGTAGGTGTTAAGTCAACGAAGGTCGCGATGTCGTTTATAAAATATAATGCTACCTTTTCTAGATCAGAGGCAGAAAGGCGTTCACTGATGACACCTGCCGGAGGATATATATCGTAATTTTATGTGAGCCTGCAACGGTAATTTGTTATCATTAATTTACAATAAATACTTTTTAAAATGTATCATGTACGTAGATTTGGTGAGAAGGTTTCCGACACGAATGTAATTGTAATGTCAATTAAATTAACCCAATAGACAATGGAATGTGCTTAGACTACCATCTTCATGTTTCTTAACAATATGAGCATTACATCACTACAAAAAACGATCAAATCACGATGTCTGTTTAAAACCAGATACAACAAGTATACGTATAAGAAACTGGCAAATAATAAATTAACCCGCAACAAATAGATGCGTAGCTTTAGGTTCTGAGACAACTGAAAAATACTGTTGTCCACCTACTCATTTAGTCCCAACTGGAGTTGAAGGAATGACAGCTGAGGCACTGCCACAATTAAGTCTAGAGGCTATTCCCTCAGGCTGCTCCATATGGCCGGGAAGGCCAGAGCTCTGAATCTGTGCTGCATTGACAAAAGTAGAGTGGTATGGCACAGGGTCTCCAGCATGCCAAAATCCTGAATCATGCGTCAGGGCCTGTAACTTGACCCTATTCATTGTATTCTTTAGCCATAAAAACCCTGCTGGCAAAAAAATAGAAAACATGTTTGGCTCTGACTTAAAAATAGGATAAAAGCTCTTTGCCCTAAATCACATATACAGTTTTATTAATTACTGTATGCCTCTTTCCCATTCATTTTTTTAACTGCAAGAATAAAGTATTTGATCTAGACACTTTTTTACATAGGCTCAAACTAACGTGAGTGCCCGTCATCAATGCAATAGAGGCTATTGTTTATTCATATGAAATACAAAGCTAAAACTCAGTTCCCTGCAGCTGTTTTAGGTAAGATATAGCTTCCATAGTCAGTAATTTCTGAATTGTGGAAGCTCTTTTTTGAATGTGTCTATTTTAAATGTTGTGTAAATGTTGTGATTTACACTACATTTGGCAAATTATCTTGATGCACCATCATTATTCCAACACTAGAGGCTGCTGTCTTCATTTTCCCGTCCTCCCCAACAAGTTGCATTTTGAGATCATTCCTATTGCACGTTTATGTTGTTGTTTCTTTGATAGGAGACATATGATTAATCACATATACTTTGTTTGCCAGACATTTAAAACCGACAGGTCATAAACCTTTCACAGTCTGGGAACTCTGTAACCTTGAAATCTCTGCCCAGAATAACCGGGTATTGTTACGAATTACCATACATATAACTATGCAACCAAAATGGAAACATTATGTGCAATTTTTAAACATGAACGTAGATCATTAAAAGAAGGAAAACATTTACTTTCACATGAGAGTATTAAGTTCTCATATATTAAAAGAGTTTGACATAAATATAAACCTGCTAGTGTATATTCTGCATTGGGCAAGTTGAGTTCTCATTTTGACATTTAGCACAAGCAAAAGGCAATCTGTGCTGTACAACGCGCAGACCTACAGAGAGGAAACTACTTTCTCACAACCATGTTTCATCACATTCCATGTGTCTGGCAGTGATGAAAGGGCGGTAGTAGTTCATTCCTCTTCTCAGTGTGATTTAGTCACGAGTCTGTTGTGAGGTGAGTAAGAAAAATATATATATATAATTGGTTTGTCTTCATAAACATTAACTTATGATAATTATTAACACAACTGGCCTGTGTTGCCCCACATTTGGGAGTTTGTTTTATGCCATGCACCATAGTCCATCCTCTATATTATTTGTCACTTTGGTACATGTCTAGCTGCAATAGCATGTCTTTAGTAACACAGATACTCTCATTTCTGTCCCCAGATGCAACTGAATGCCAGAAGTGACTCAACATGTTTACAGTCTCCACACGTCTTGTTACAGTTGTTCAAAGGATAGAGGGCACATAAGTAGCTACTGTTATCAAATAAGCACATCACTATGTAGTCATGCATTTTTGAAGGCTTTCATACAATCCTCAAAACGTTATGAAACTATTTGAAAACTGTGAGGAAATTAGGCCAAGAGAACGAGTGGTTGTTTATTGCAGCGCAGCCTGTATGATATCCTATTAACACCCGGCAGCAAAATTACACATGGGTGCGATGTGTCAGATTGCTTTAGGTGAAAAGTAATACTAGTGGTGACCTTGTGACTTTCTTACACCTTTCTTAACATCTCTGTCTTGTGGTACAGTGAGTGAGGTAATTTTGAAAAATTAAATCCCAATAAAAGTAAAGAGGTATATTATTTACACCAAAATGTTTTATTTTATTAATCACTTTTTACACATAGTTGTTCTTAAACTGAACAATGACTTAGGACAAGATTACTCCTTGAACATCTTCTATCTGTTAAAAATACTGTGCATTATTTAGGCAAATATAAAGGTCCTGCTTACCATTGACTTTATACTTCTTTAGCTGTGGATTAGGAGAATAGCTGAAACTCCTGTTAATACAGAGAGAGAAAAATCCAAGCCAAAACCAGGCAGGCAGGTGGAAAAGGCAAATTTACCAACTTTCAAGTCAAAGGAATACGGTTGCTATAGCGATCACTTCAAAAGTGAAAGAAAGGGGGGCATTATTCCCAAAACCCATTATAAAGACCATCTAATCTAGTAAAATATGCACCCAATTTGGGGGGAAGGGAGGAGAAGGAGAGGGAGGGGAGATGGATTGTGGGCAGTGGGCAGGAGAGGCTGTGATAACGACAGATGTCTCACAAGCCGTGGGTTTAACAGGAGGGGTGAAAGGAGAAAAAACGCCCAGTCGCAGATTGGACCTCGGGGAGTGAGTAGGACTGGGCGCAACTGGATCACATTCACTATTACAGGAAAGAGAAGTGCACCCAGCGTACTTCTGTGAACGGATTTCCAGGGTTCAAATAAGCTAAAAATCAGGTTAGTAAATATGTTTTATACCGATTTTGTAGTGACTTTAAGAATACCGGCAGAATCACTTACAGAACAAAGCATTTTATTGAGACTTGTCGCACCGCTAAAGGAGACATAAGAGCCGAATGGATGAGCCGTCCTTTGTTCTCTTTATTTCAAGAGTCCCTTATAAAAACTAAAAACTGCAACAAAAAAATCCTGTGCCAAATTTAAAATATATGACCGTGAGAAATTGCTTGATACATTTTTAACAAATATAGTTATTTTTTATTTGTTTAAATAAAGCTGTGGGTTACAGGTAGCCCTTGCCCCATTTTAACTGTTGTTTCACAATGAAGCGCGTTTACGTTTGGGTAAATCGAAAGCATTTCTTTGACTAATATGTAATGCTTATTCCGAAATGTGAAGAAGCTTGTCGATATGAACAGACAAATCAAAGTGGGGGTGGGGAACACACTCAAATCACTGTTTCTTAAAGAAGAAATGGCTTAGAAAAAAAACAAATCTTGTCAAATTATCATTTTATCCTATCGCATTTCATAACTTTATTTTTTGTCTTTCCTTTATTTATATTTAGTAGTGTCTCATTTACGAAACTTTCGAGGGAAAAAGTATCAGTATTCAGTATGTGTTACTGGTTACTATTAATCGGTTTTATTGCATTTTCAGCGCATCTGATTATTGCACAGTTTAATCCTGTAACCAGAAGTGGGATAGGCTGATTTAAAATATGCCCAGAGGTCAGAAATTATTGTCCGTCATTATGGGGCTTTCTGAATTCCGCAGATATATTATTAATAAGTGACTTGAGTAAGATTCGGAAAAACCGCGGAGGCTGTTAAGCTACTGGCACAGAGCGCTGTAAGTGGCTGTAATGAAAACTGCTGGCGGTATGTAAGCGTCTTTAGTGAAAGATGACATAGGCAGCATATCTCAGCAGTTGGACTCATTTGCAGGTCGGGTTGGTGCATGACTGCGCATCCAGTCTTGTTTGCCCCAGTGCAGCACTATGGACAGCTCCTATTATAACGCCACCACGCTGCAGCTGAAATAATATTAAGCAATACCCACGTTTTAAAAAAATGCATAATTTTATGTCCAAAGTTAGGATCTGTCGTTTCAATGCAAAGAACTCATTTTAACCAGGCTCTCACAAGTATGTAAAGGCCTACTGTATAATTATGTATAAATTCCATATATAATTCAAAAATGAATTATTTACTATAATGAGGCATAACAACTTGTTACAGTTTAACTTAGTTAAACTGAGATAAGTCCTTTACTTAGTTACAAATACAATTTTCAGTAAAAGGGGAAGTTACTATAAAAATATATCTTTAAAAGAATGCTATAACATTTTC
Organism: Botia almorhae; assembly: GCA_036877575.1. Taxonomy (NCBI): domain Eukaryota; kingdom Metazoa; phylum Chordata; class Actinopteri; order Cypriniformes; family Botiidae; genus Botia; species Botia almorhae. Next base: position 48,187 of record JAZGTJ010000813.1, on the reverse strand, counting down.
TGTTGGCACACACCTATTTAAAGAAAATGTTCTCAATGCAAATAAATGCGGATCCCATCTACTGTGCTAGAGACCCATTTGGCCTGCATGTTCAGTTGCATGTTATCTAATCAGCCTTTCCTCTGAATGTTATCCTTTCACCTCACCAAGCTTAACTGGTTTACCAACCCAAAACCAGACACAAAATATGTACATTGTACTAACAGAAATGAAAGGTATTTGAACCACTGTTTCGATATTGATTTATCTGTGGTTTGTACAATTACTAATTGATAGAGAGTGAAGACATAATGCAATACATTTGACTTGTTAGTTTTAAACTTTCTATTAATTCAGCAGCATTTTTTATTCAACATTTCAGAGTGCTTCATGTCAGAGTCTGACAGAGAGTTTACAAGAACTAAGTAACATTCCCATCCAGTCACTGTTTGTCCTTAAGCCATATCCTCCTGCTTAGAAGAAATTGGACTGCATTCAAAGTTCTTAGCAGATATAGCCTTGGGTTGAAATGACTGTGAGTGCTCTTTAAAAGAAGAGACGGGGTGGGCCATGTGGACAGACTTATACAATTTTACGTTTAGTTATTAGTATTATTCGTTTTTTGGACTTATGGTTATTAATTATATTTATATTTTTAAAATGGTTTGTATTTACAAAATAAAGTCCACCTATGTTCATAACTTCAGAACCAAAACGTGTTCTTTAATTCCTGCAGGGTACATCATGGGAGGCAAACTAAGCAAACGAAAGAAGGGATATGATGTCAGTGACCCTAAGGAGAAGAAAGAGGAGAGTGCTGTGACAGCAGTTGCTCCTTCTGACAAGAAGACAGAGGCACCTGTGAGTGAATCGGAAGCCACAGTGGAAAGTGTAGCAGCATCAGTAGGAAACTCAGAAGCAAAAGCTGAGCAGGCTGCCTCTCCCTCAACAGGAGAGACAGAGGTAAAGAAAGAGAAAGCTGCACCGGAAGAACCAGTGGCTGCAACAGAGGCATCTTCTACTGCACCAGAGGAACCATCAGCTGTAGAACAAGCAGCTGAAACAGAAACACCAGCAGCAGAGGTACCAGCAGATGCACCAGAGACCCCAGCAGTAGAGGTACCAGTAGCTGCACCAGAGCCATCAGTAGCTGAAGAGACTGCTGCTGTTGCAACTAAAGAAGCAGTTCTGCCGGAGCCACCAGTAACAGAGAAGTTTGTGGCTGCACCTGAGAAACCAGCAGCTGTGCTAGAGCAACCCATGGAAGAAAAACCAACAGCTTCACCTGAAAAACAAGTAGCTGTGCTAGAGAAACCTGTGGCAGAAAGGCCTGCAGCTTCACCTGAAAAAACAGCAGCTGCATCAGTGGAACCATTGGCAGAAGAACCTGCAGTTGCACCTAAGGAATTGGCAGCTACACTTGTGGCACAAGTGACAGAGGAACCCACAGCTTCACCTGAGGAACTAGCAGTTTTATCAGAAGCACCAGTGGTAGAGGAACCTGTAATTGCACCTAAGGAACTGGGAGCTACGCCTAAGACACCAGTGACAGAGGAACCTGCATCTACACCGGAACTTGTGGTAGCTACACCTGAGGAACCAGCGGCTGTGTCAGAGCAACATGTGGCAGAGAAGCCTGCAGCTATAACTGAGGAATCAGCAGCTGTGGCAGAGCAACCTGTGGCAGAGAAGCCTGCAGTTATAACTGAGGATCCAGCATCTGTGTCAGACCAACCTATGGCAGAGAAACCTGCAGCTACACCTGAGGAACCAGCAGCTGTGTCAGAGGAACCTGTGGCAGAGAAACCTGCAGCTACACCTGAGGAACCAGCAGCTGTGTCAGAGGAACCTGTGGCAGAGAAACCTGCAGCTACACCTGAGGAACCAGCAGCTTTGTCAAAGGAACCTGTGGCAGAGAAGCCTGCAGCTATACCTGAGGAACCAGCAGCTGTGTCAGAGGAACCTGTGGCAGAGAAACCTGCAGCTACACCTGAGGAACCAGCAGCTGTGCCAGAGGAACCTGTGGCAGAGAAACCTGCAGCTTCACCCGAGGAACCAGCAGATGTGTCAAAGCAACCTGTGGCAGAGAAACCTGCAGCTACACCTGAGGAACCAGCAGCTTTGTCAGAGGCACCAGTGAGAGATGAGCCTTTAGCTACCAATGAAGAACTTACAGCCGTGCCACAGGCACCAGTGGGACAGGAATCTGAAACATTATCTGAGAAATATCAGGAGTCACCAGTAGCAGAGCCACCTGCAGCTGTGCCTGAAGAGCCTCTATCTTCCCCTCAACTTGCATCTCCACCAGCAGAACCTGTTACAGAGCAGATAACAGAGGAAGTTGTTGAAAAGATTGACAATGAAGTGTCCACAGAAACCACAAAGTCAGTGCCAGAACCAGAGATCATCACTGAGGTAGCAGCTCCAGAGCCAGTTGCTGTTATCGAGGCTCTAAGTGCCCCAGAGGAAGAGGCAAATGTCCCTAGCCCAGAGAAAACCACACCAATCACAGAGTCTGTGCCTCAAACCACTGCACCTCCTGAGGCCACACCAACACAAGAAGAGCTTGAGCCATCCCCCGAGCCTTCAGAAGCTGAGCCAGCACCAGAGCAGAAGACCACAGAGGAGCCCATCCCTGCGATTGTCATCATAGAATCAACCTCAACCAATGAAATCTCTCCTGAGGAAACTGTCCCAACTGTCACAGATATGAAGCTAAATAATGGAGAGTGTGAGATTGTTGCCTCAGCAGAGGAGTCTGTGCCTGTTCCCCCTGAGGTGAATGGGGAATGCCATGAGCAGGCATCAGAGGTAGACCACATGGATGCCCCTGAACCTCCAGCTGAGAAATGTGTGAACGGTGTGAAGGACAAAGAACCCCATGAAGGGCAGAGTGAGTGTGAACTGATAAAGGACACGAGTTTGGCTGCTGACATTCAGGTTCCACTTCCAGGTGGTGACGTGGTAGAGGTGCCCCAGTGAGTCGACTTAATATGAGAAACAAACCTTCAATGTGAATATTGATGCAAACAAACAAAACACTCGTCTGATAACACAGGCTTTCTGAAAAAAGTCAAAGGTGCCTGTAGTGGTTTCTCAGGCAAAAGGAATTTCTGATTGACCAAAAGAAATACCACCCAAGAGCTTAGAGAGCAAGGAACAAAGAAAGAAATGAAACCTGTGAGGAGGAAAGACTTAAAGAAAATGGGCAGAAGTGAATGAATTAAAACTGAGTGAGAGAGCGAACGTGAATGTGTTTAAAATGTTTGTGCCCTGTGTCCTGATGTCATTGGAGTGGGAGCGCTTGCAGGTCTGGTGAATATTTAAGACAGAGGGATGATGACTACAAAAGAAGAATTACAACAACCAGTTGGCGGAACAGAAATACTGGATGGTAACAAATGCAACAATGGCAAAAAATGAACTGAATGAATAGTTTCATCTTTTGTGTGTGAGTCTGATGCATATTAAAATGGATTATTGGATTAGCGTTTAATAGTATATAATCTAATTTAGACAACATCATTTCTGTCACCGTGTATTAGGGAGATTTGAGGATGAAGCATCTTTTCGTGATGGGGTAAACAGTGAGGAATGTTCATTTAACTTAATGGCTTGGCGTAGAAAATAAAACACTCTGTTATACCTTAAGAATGTTTCTTTCATTTTTGCACTTGTATTTATTAATGAATGACGTGCTGAATGGGTGCTTACGGGTGGAAAAAGTTTCTATTTGCTTGTGTAATATTTAAAAGCGTTTTCCAAATAAATGTACAAATTGGCCTGGCTGGCTCATGCACAAAGCAGGGTCATTTTACCACTGTCGAGTGATACACAGCATGTGCAGTGCTATGGCACTGAATTAATATGGGAGGAGCTTTCTCAACAGCTGCAACAGATACTTTCAGACTTCGTTTTCAGCCATTTTGTTTGGTAGTACAGATCTGACTCATTCCAACAATGTTTCAGTAGTCATTGACATTGTAAATTTGTTTTGTGGGGCTGGGCCACAGGCACGTGTTGTTTTGAGCAACATGGAACATGGCCATGCATTTAAATGTAAAAGAGGCTAAGCAAGGGACTGGATTTATAGCCGTTTGTCATGAAATGAAGGAGTGTTGTGGATAACTAGAGGGGATACAGTACAATGCAGCATGTTGCAGTAGGGGGGGAAAGGACTGGGGAAGGTTACTGAGAGAGAGGGAGAGAGTAGACATGACAAAAGATATAATCTCCCCTCTACCTTTAGACATTTTTACATGTACACCTTTCACATGCACACAACAACTCTCACGTAGAGCCAGTACTGCAAAAGGCCCTTGTACCTACTTATTACAGGAAAACGGGGTTAGGTGTTAACACACATAAATGACTAAAATGGACTTTCCTGATGCTTTGTGTGTGTGTCTTGGCATGAGGGGACATCATGGGCGGGCATGAGAAAAGTCTTCAGACAGAGGAATCTGGAAATATCTGAAGGTTCCCAAGTGCCCTTTGTCGGCACTATAATGAGCTCCTCCACATACCAAGCACGGATTCTCAGGTTTCTTAAAAAAAAACAGCCGTACAGATTTATGAAAGGAATGTTCCCTAAAGCTGAGGGGGGTAAGGGGAAGCGCGTGAACCCACTGGCTTCATTGTTTTTTATAGCCACAGTAAAACTTGTTCTCTAAAATCTTCTAGATGAAATAGAAGAAATATTATATATTTTGTATGGCTTCCTGTGCAAAATGATCAAATTCACAGTTACGGTCGGTCATACTTCATGCAGTGCCTATAGGGTCAAAGAAGCTTTTAACACAAACTGCTGTTTAAAAAAATGAAAGGGAATGGTCCATTGTGAGGAATTTTAACACAAGGTGTCCAGTTTCCTCATCCCATCCTACACTGCTTACTGAGCATGGTTCCTTCCTCTACCTCTCTCTCTCTCTTTCTTTCTCTCTTCCTCTTTGCTCTCTTCCTCCGATATTCTTCCTCTCTTTTCCTTAGCTTTCATGCACAACAGATGAGAGGCCCTGCATGCATGTTGATTTCAAGACTCTCTACACAGTGCATAGTTGTGTAGCCCCAGCTGCAGTGCTTGGATACACCAGCCCTATGTGTTCTATACTGGTGCTCTGGCACAAAGCGTCGCTTTCCTGTCTCTTTCTATACATGAGGAAATGTGTTCTTTCACTTTCTTTCCTTAATGTTAAAAAAACACAAGGAAGGGTACAGATCAATGCTACAATTAGGAAAACAAAATTAAAGAGATGTAAAGAATGTAAACCTATAAAAATACTTTGATATTTTAATATTTTACAGTGTTTTACAGTTGAATTGTCATGTTCAGGTTTTTGTCACGTTAATGTTATTCCGGAAATGCTGCTGTTTTAATAGTGATCAAACAATAAAAGAGAAAGAGAGAAAGAATTTGAACAACAATCTGTGCGTGTGTGCATGGCTCTCTCATGGTTTCTTATTAAATCACATGACCACAAAGAAAGTCTGTTGATTCATATTAAAAAACAGTCCGGGTTCAGGTCCCACCACTATAACAGCAAAAAAAGACAGACCTTGTCTCACCCACAAACCCTTCTCTCCCTTTTTGGGAAGCAAACTAATTAACTCCTTTCTAACACAGATTTGTACCCTGTAGAGGCAAGTTCCAAAACCATGTGTGTAAAGTTTGCTGAAAAACTCCAAGGGGGATTCCCATTGTTTTTTTTCTACTCCTCTTAAGTCCCTCTGTGATTGATGGCCTGACAATTCTCTGTCCATCTGTGCAGCTGCTCTATAATGCTGTCATTATACGCAGGTCTGCAGTAGCCTTTCAGCATGAACTCAGTTACAGTTACAACCAGTATTGATCCATGAGTTAGCTTAATGGCCACTAAGGTCAGGGTCAGTCTCCTTACCCTTTCCCCTCGATTGCTTTAGCTCTTCTTCCTTTGGTCTTTCTCATTCCCTCTTCCTCCCTCTGCTTACATACACTGCACATTCCCCCTGCCTGTTTTCCATTCAAGCTCTGCAGCACACTTTTATAACAGACCCAGCACGTTTTGAGAGATGAGAGAAGGAAAGACAGTGAAAGAGTGGGGGTTATGTACGTGTGTGTGTGTGTGTGTGTGTGTGTGAGCTAGTGACAGTCCCAGCATGGAGCCTCTGTGAGGGGAGATGTGTCTTTGTTGTGCCACCCAACCCCCTTCCTCTGTTCCCTTCTCCCCTCAGCCATTAGGAAAGAGAAAATTTTATACCCTGACATTTAATCATTCTAGACAATTAAACAGAGGCAGGAAGAACCAAAATCTGTGTGCCAATCAGAGCTCATTTTGCTCTAAACAGCATTGTGGTCCAGGCAAAACTGATGCATGTGGTGTTTTAACACGCCCCTTTGCAGATGCTACAACTGCCAAGCAAAGAATTTGGGATCCGTCAAGTTAAGGATCTGTAGTAAATAAGGTTAACAGGCCTAGTTGCAGATGTATATACAAATCTAGGGAGTCAATGGGGCTTTTTCCAACTTTCTCCAAAAACTGAAACAGAATATAATTGATTGTATAACAATAAACAAATATTATATGAAATATATGGTCAAATTGTATATAAACTACTTTATTTACTATTGATGTACTATTTTAAAGTAACAGTCAAAATGTGACATTAGCAGATGAAGGTTCAGAGGAAGGAAACGTCACCTTTGCCCTCCCTGAGACCATACATGGATTGAGCTACATGAATGAATGTGATGTGAGAAAGGTCATGTTAATGGAGCAGAGCCTATGCACTATGATCACCTGGTCAATTGGATAATGTCTGTCAATCATGTTTGCAACAAGTCCACTAACTGATCTGAATTTGTCTTGGTTCAAATGAATAGTAGGTTAACACAATCATACAAATATATTGTAGTATATATTGTATAGTGTTGGTTGCTCATATGTGTTTAACATGGAAACCTTGTAAACATCGAATGGCACTGCAACATGAATTTGCATTTACCAAAAAAAAAACAGATAAAGGTCTCATCATTTCAGAAGTCCACCACACGCCACAAATTCAAACACTATTGTGCCCAAACACACCTTTCCCCAGATCTATATCTCAAAAACAGTAATAATTATAATCAACCTTCCCCTTGAACAAGATTAAATCAACAACAATCTTGTTCCTTATGCAGTCTGGTGAACAATGGCGATGAGAACATAAGCAGCGTGTGTGTGTGCTTAAGATTAAATATTAAAATATGTTGCACTCGGTCACCTTGAGCAAAAGAACTTAGCAGGTGGCTTAGAAAGCCATTGAAATATCACATTCCTGTTCCTCCATGTAAAAAACAGTCTGCTGGTTACAGTGCATCTGAAACCACAGTTATGTAATGTAATCAAAGGGAAGTAGCAATGCTTACTCATCAGAACTACTTCTGTTAAAAGTTTTAAAAACACTGGCTACTCAAAACTACATCCTAGAAAACTGGAATGTTAAGGTTTATATTCCACAATAATTGTTTAAACTGACTGAGCTGATTTTTAACATTTGCCAACATTTTTTTAATTTTACCAAATGTTGGTACAACAGTCAAATAATGTCATGGTAATGCCATAATACCATACTGAAAACCATAGTATGTTTGCAAAAGTAAATGTTTGTACATTTTATTCATGACAAAGCTGTGGTTGTTGTAATGTGACTACACTATTGTATGCATTTTGTCAACCAAACTCTTGTCTCATTTGTTAAACATGCATTAGCAGTCTGACTACTAGTGACTACTACATGAATGTGTAAAGTAACGTGACCATCTAGCAGCGCCTTAAATCTACAAGAGATGACCTTGGATTTTGGGAGCGTGTGGGTGACACAGCTAAATCAGAGGCCTTGCTTACTTAAGACAAGGCTGCCAGAGAGCCTGTCGCACTGAATTATTTATCAATTAGATGACCGTTAGTGGGGACAGAGAGAAGCGAGAGAAGTGGAGTTGAAGGAGTGAGTGTGTGAGAGAGAAATGTGTGTCTGTCAGGGTGTGTTGGCAGATAAGAGTACATGTCTGTTTGCATGGTGTGTGTGAGTTGTGCGGTTATCTATTCTTCAGTTCTGTTAGCTGGAAACTGTATGATCTGTCACAGCATGTCACCGGCCACTCATGAGGCCCTTGGTGCAGGTACAATGTACAGAGTATGACACCATGGAACCTCATACGTGACTTATGAGGAGCTATTTGAAGCTATGTTAAAGCAATACTTTTCAGAATTGTTCAAAAATTATAGTAACTGTAAATGTGTATTGAACACCGTTTTGTTCAGCATCTTGGATTGTTTTTCACTTAGCTTGTCACTGTCCACAATGGATTGTGGGATTGGCAATCACACACAAACAGTGTTAAACGCTGATAAAGCTATGATGTTAAAACCTTACAGCACTATGTGTGTGTGTGTTTGTGTGTGTGAGGAACAGAGGGCTTTTAGTCAGTCCATGTGAACATTCACACCAGTACAACTTCCATTCCTGCACTTCAGCAATTCAACACACCCATTAAATGATAAACTCTCATTTGTTCGGTAGATTCTGAACAAGTAGCAACTAACTACGATTATTCATTTACTTCAAAGGGAAAGTGTATATTTTTTCTCCACATTAAAATACTTTTTTATATGTTTATGTTTAATAAGTCATTTTTACTCCTGGTATAGGTTTTGTATAGGAACAAAATAATAATATTTGAAAGTTCTGATCCCAAGTACTCTGCATTACATACAGAACCATGAAATTAAGCCACAGATGAGAGCTGATGGACTCACAGCCTCAGAGGGTGTTTGTGTTTGGCTTGTCAACACTTATTTGAGTCTAAAGGCCCTAAATGAGTGTGACAACTTCCTACTCTCCCAGAGTTTTTTATACACACAAACCACAAATGACACTTTTTTTATTATTTATGTACAAATAAACTCACAGGGAGTTTTAATGGCTTCTGGTTATATTAGCCACAATCCCTCTGCTGGTTAAAGTCTTCCAAACAAAGTGCAGCATCACACCCTATGAACAGACACATTACAATGTGTCTCATACATAAAACAGGGCCTTTTTATTCAATAAACATATACTTAAACACTAAAATAAAACTGGGGGCTTGTTGCTCGTTCTCTCCATTTTCATTTTCTATTTCCTCCCACCACTCTCAGATACTGTGCAAGAAAAGATTAGTTTTTTGACACTGCAACACAGTAATCACTGGTCCTTGTGAGTTTCATTTTCATTAGTTTCATTAGCACCATACAACAGCAAAGCAGAGTGAAAGAGAGAGAACATCTGTCATCATTACCACTAAAGCCCATGTAAGGCAATACAGTTTACTTGGTAGCTGTTTTCCACCAAGGCAAAGGCATCCATAGAACAGCTGCTATCTACTATCCTGACAAAACTATTTAAATATTTAAAATATGACAATAAATAATGTGTCAAATCGGCAATAAAGCTATCAAACATTTTCTTCAGTTAAAAGTCATGCTAAAATGTTTTTTCCCCAGGCCTGTCTTCTACCAGAAAGACTATAGGCTCTTTTAACTAAAATGTGGGACTTTTTCTGTTGTTGCTATATTTAGCAATTTCTACATTCCAAGTTGCATTGCAAATGATGTACAACATACTATACAATATGAACTTAGTCATCTTGCATATACATTTTAGAAGGGTGGTGTTGTCCCAAACATATCCACTAGCATTTTTTACTATGTGGACCATTCATTGTTTTCAAATTCAAATGCATGTGTTGCTGTTAGCTTTAACACATTTAGCCCTTCCACTACATGGGAAAAGCTGCAACCATTTAGTGCATAAGGTGCCCAACGTTTCACACGTAAGGTAGGAGCGGTGTACAGAATACACACGTTAAAGATGAGAGAAAGAATAAATGGAGAGGAAAGCAGTTAGCACATTAGGGAATAGGGTCCTGAGGTGTAACTTCAAATAAAAGGCTCACTATGAGGTGAGTGACAGAGGCGGATCACTGATTACCAGTCAGGTGGTTTGGCTTCATTAAATCTTTTTTCGTCACTTCCTTTTTTCTTTTCAAACCTCACACACTTCCCACCTTCTCTCCTACCCCCCTGCCATATGCCCACACAGCCACGGCCCCAGGTGCTGAGAACACACACAGGACAGACCTTCCCCAGCTAGAGAGGAAAATCCACATCTGCCATGACTCCTACAACCCTGAACCTGTAAAGCATGTAAGAACTGCAGAGGAAAACTAGGGGCCCATCTAACAGAGAACATTCTCAGAACGTTATTCTCTAAAAGTTCTATCAAAGTTATCAAAAATGTTTTTGCAGTGACTTCAGTAAAATTTATGTTATATAACTTATATAGTGGAACTTTGAAAAAGTTACAGAATAAATAAATGTTTAAATAACTTTCTTATAACAAAGCAATACATTTAATACAACATCTAAAAACTGGACATTTTGAACATTCAAAATAACATTTGTTTTTGTTACTTAATAGAAACATTTACGCATTTGGCAGACGCTTTTATCCAAAGCGACTTATATTGCATTATACTATACATTGATTCTGAGTATGTGCAATCCCTGGAATCGAACCCATGACCTTGGCGTTATTAACACCATGCTCTAACCACTGAGCTACAGCTAAAATTGTTAGCTGGGGAGTGAGCAAAAGTTGTGATTATTGTGGGTAAGAACATTAGATATGTTAGAACATCTTGAGTGCACCACTTATACAGAGGCAAGATGTAAAACCCTTGAGCTTATCAGTGTATCTCCACATCATTACACTTGGATGAGAGGAGAAACCAGATGAAGTTGTGTGCTGCTGGATGCTGGATCTTAGTCTGTTGTATGAAGGTTACTTTAAAGTTGTCTTGCCATGCCCTCATCATTCATTTTTGCTCATCATTCATTTCTGCTTTTTTTGTTAACGTTTTTGCTTTGTTTAAAATTTAATGATGATATATTAAAATTAAACAGAAAACAAATTATTTAATTCAAATGATTGAAAATATAAATTCAAAAAAGCGTTTTAAGATCATTTGATTAATGTAAAGTGCATACCCAAATATGACCAATCAGAGCACACTAGTCCATATCTCCTACATACTGTAGCTGCAGTGTCATATACCTCTGCTATAATGTCCATCTGCTATAGACATTATCACACTGCCACACTCACACTCAGTCTCTGACCCCATCACACGCATTACCCTATTCAATGCAGCTCACTTCCTGCCATTAGTACCGGCCATAAAACAATTTAACTGGAGTATGTTTTAACACACATCCACACCATGTGACTGTACTTTTCAGCAATTCTGAAATTACACAAATATTTAAAAGGGAACCCAAACATGATACACCACATCTGCAAACATAGGAAAAGGAGAAAGAAATTTTGTCGGGAGGAGGGGAGAATCTAGATGAACAGCTTTTTAATAAAGAAAAATAGGAAACAAAAAGCAAAAGAGGAAATGAAAGAAAACAAGAAGCTTCCCAATAAAATACAACAGAGGCTTCCCAATACAAACAGTAGATGACAGCATGATTTACTATGCTGACGAATCTGAGTGTTTGGCCAAAGCCCATGCTATCCAAATTAAACCTGTAATTTTACTTAACCAGTCCACATAAATTCTAAGCATTGCTGTACTAGTTTGATCAGATTAAAATGAACTGAAACTGTGCCAAACCATTGAAACTAAATTCTTGGCAAGGTTGTGACATGCAATATGGGACAGTTCTTAGAAGAGAGAAAACAACTTCAGCCTCAGGGATTGTGGAAATATGTTTGACCGTTCTATAGAGAACGAGGTAATGAAATGTGAAGCTGAAAAATGCAGTTTTGTGGTCACTAAACATTTGTCTTCTGGTGAGACTGTCAGAAACACAATGATTTTAAACAGCTTTAAACTCTAAGCCTTCACAATTTCAGTATAAATCAACGTGCTTTATGCCAAAGGCACTTCATGCTTTTTTAGAGGCCACTGAATATATTTGGATTAAATTACATGTTTTAAGAGAGAAGTCATTTGAATGGATTTTGTAGATTCTGATACAGATTTTGGTGTTGTTTCCAGGCAGTAGGTATGTAAGCGGACATTCTAAGCACTGATTATTCTCACTCACCTCTCACCATTGTTTTTTTCCACTATGAATACATTTCACATGGGAAGTATCGTTAACAGCAAATACAGGATGACACAAAAACAGAATGAGAAGTGAAAGCGGGAAAGAGAGAGATGAGAGAGAGGAAGGAATGAGCTGTAAAAGATTTACATTTTGGCTTTCACTCTGTCCTCAAGCGTTCCAGAAGTGCCTACACTGATGACAACGGACAGTTTGGTGTTTTGGCTGTCTGGAAATGAGAATTGTCATTCAAGCAAACACTAACATGTCCAGAAAGAGAGAAGGAGAGAGAGCACTGCTGCCTTCAAGACACGTTCTGCCATTTTCACCACACGCACACCAAATTAATATCTAAGCACCCAAACAGTTGCATAACACGGTCTGATCCCTGTTGTGTGACCCTGCAGCACTGATGCGCTGGGGTGAAGCAGAGGTCTCTGTCTCTCTGCCTGTCTGGTGGAAAGGAAGTCAAAGTCTCCTCTTGTCAGAAGCCACTAGCCCTCAACCCAGTTTCAGAACTAAACAGAAAGCGGGTCATCTCCACCTCGTAGTGTTACTGTACACAACAACATATTTGGAGGGTGGATGTTGATTTATATTTGAGCTGACTGTTGCTGTGTTGAGGGCTCTTTGGGTCAAAGTTGGATATATTGTGCTAGATGATCTGATTTTCCAACAGATGAGTGATAGCATCAACAATAACATCTCCCCAATAACAAACAATAAACGTCTTTTTATCCTCCCTGCTCTAAGATTACAAAGATGACTGCAGACTGACCTCTTCCTGTGTGTGTGTGTGTGTGTGTGTGTGTGTTGGTAGGGGTGGGGAGTTCAAGCTGTATCATGCATGCTGCTTAATATGTTACTGAAACTCACATTTTAAATGGTTCCAAAGCATTTAAAGCTCTTTAATGTTTCCCTTATGTTTCCATTAAGTGACAAAAATGTTATAAATGTTCTGTTTTCAAAATGTCCAGTTTTTTAGATGTTGTATTAACATTATTGTTTGAGAACGCATATAGAACATTAGCCGACATACTGAGAATGTTTCCTGTTAGCTCTGGGATAGCTTCAAAGGTGAGTGTATTTTGCATATTCTGTGTGCACTCTTGGTTTGCACATAGTAATGTAGTGCTGGTACATTACGGCTCAATGTGTGTGTGTGAGAGTTATATACTCCACATATGTTGGGATGTGCAGATGTGCTTACATATGGCTTTGTTTATGCGTGTTGATCTGTGTTGGATTAACAGTGAACAAGTGGAACAGAATTAGTGTATAAATGTAGATGAATGATAGAGTGAATGAGTGCTGTATTATTAACATGCAAAATGCCTGGATTTCTGTTGTTTATTAAACCTAATATGATACAATTTGATGTAATGATATGTAATGATATAATGTTTTTATTCATGCACGTAATTTAAATTTTTTTTAATCTTAAATCAAAATCTGAAAATGTGTTTCCCCTCGAACAGCAGGCCTTCTCAGATGACATCAGTTTGATGGCACGGGCAGAGGCAGATCCATTAATCACTCTCTTCCAACGGTCAGTCTGCTGAGAGCTTTAAAATGCCTACTTTTCTAGAGCCAATCAATTCCCAGTGGTAAAAAATAAGCCACTCCCTCAATTTTTGAATTACATCAGAACACTGAAATCAGTTGCATCTTCTGGACTTGTGTGGGGTATCTGTAGCAGCTCCCTCCTGTGGCTGTAGAGATAAACTACAAATAAATGCCTAATTCTGACCCACCTCTGCCTCCATCCCCCCTCTCTCCATCTTCTTTCTCCCTCCCCCCTCTTCTCCTGCTGACTGTTGCATTGTGGGTCTCTGTAGCATTATGCTGGCACAGTGGATACAAGCCTGCTGACACATGCAAAGCAGCACAGCCCCACATCCTGACAAATGTACACACCATCTACACAAACACATACTACACACACACACAACATTCTCAATTAATGCTTTACATGTTGCTTAAATGCTGAGCGCTCAGGTTTGTCGGAGACTAGTCTGTCTAGCCACTCCTCACTGGAGATTTAAACAAAGGTTTACAACGTAACTGTTTAGCTTTTAGTTATTCCAACTATAATTGTTAATTATGGTTTTTTTTAATGCAGATTTTTCTAAATTGCTTTTGTTTTTGCCACTTTATCTTCAGCCCATCTCTATTTTGGCACTGATGGTACAGTAGGGTTATTCAGAACTGCTTTCTGCAACAGCATTCTGTTCACCTTTCCTCACCCCCAGAATTGCAGGCCACACCACTTATCTGTGGAATTATGTCCGTGTCTCTCTGTGCTAATCAACACCACGCTGTAAAGCCTCTTGGGTTCAGAATAAGAGAAAGGGGGTGGACCCTTTCCCATTTAAGCCCACTGTTTCCTCAAGGACGTACCATTGATTATTAGAGTGAACTCCACGCATGGATGGAATTGGTGAGATTGTTTTAACTCAAATCTGGCAAGCGAAAATGCTGTAGACTATTGAAGTGTACATAAGAGACCTGACTTCAAAAGGAAAGAGCAAGAAAGAGAGAGACAAAGACAGAGTATTTGAAACATCAAGCGCCAACTCTCCTCTCTCTCCAACCACACGCGTTTTACCCCAGTCTCTGGCTCTTGTTTTCCCAGCATGGCCTCCAGAAAGTTTCCACCCAGTAGGGAGGTGCGTCCTGCAGCGTGGGTCACTGGGTTTGTGCTTTGGATAACTCTCCCTTACCCCTCCCGACACACATACCCACCCACCCATTTCTCACTGCTCTTAGCCTCAAGGATGAAATAGAGACAAATTCGCTATCAGCACGTGAACGATAAATGATTAATGCAAACAGCATGTTTCAGTAACAGGAAGTGTGAGACTGGGCACAGGTGTGATTCCGTGTGTGTCTTCAGTTCCAGAGTGATAACAGGAATGGTAGAGGAAGGGAATGCTAAAAAACCTGATTTCTGTGATAGGAATGGCAGCCGGAGAATGCATGTGCAGTAAGAGGAAGTTTGCATATTTTGCATGTATACACGACATGTTCCAATCAAGAACAGGGAAGGAAGGTACGGCCTGTTCCGAGTATACATTAAACTGTGTGTGAGGAGCTGAAGGCAGCACAATGTGTACATTACACTACAGTACATCTGGGTCTTTCACTTGTTAGCTCTATCTGTATGTTTACATTACAGCAGATCTGGGACTCACAGTAAAACCGTGCAAGACAAATAAGACAATAAAATTAAACAAGAATTTTTCACTTTGTAAATGCATTGTGCACGTGACAATTTTAATTTGTAACATTTCTTTGTACAGTAACAGAATAGAGTTCAATAGTTTACTATTATATATAGTTTATATATAGTTTATAAGCTATTACAATTTCCAAGTTCTTTCTCTGGAAAGGTAAATATTGCCATACGGATAACATCTATTGAAGAATCAGGGTCTCGGTGATGTGGGGGTCTTTTATGTACTCTCAGATCAGTCACAGGCTAGCTGTAGTTTGCTTTGGAGAGATTCCTGTGTGTGGCTGCTCTGGTGCTATTGTTTATAAAATGGATGGCTGAAATGAACAAAGGGTTCTGGAGGCCAGTTATAGGTGTGTTGCATGTTTGGGCTCAGTGTGGGCTGGACTCGCTGTCCTGTGTGGGGGGTGCAAGAGGGAGAGATAAGAGGAAGCACCTGGCATTGGACAGGGAGCTTAGATGAGAAGAGACTCCCTGTGTGGGTGAAAGGGAGTGAGAGAGAGAGTGAGACAGAGAAAAAAAAGAGAGAGAGAGAGAGAGAGAGAGGAAACAGTAATAGCAGGACCATAACCACCTCAGATATTGAAGGGGACACTCAATATTAAGATTGATGGTTGAATAATGTGAGAGTATAATTCTTCAAAGGGAATAATTATAATGAAAGAGTGTTGAAGGACATATGGTTAAAATGAGAGAGGACAATGTGTGAGGGTTAAACACATAAAGACACAGGGACAAACTCACAGAAGCTCATTTCAGAAGACACACAAGGGACTCATTTGTACGGCAAATGGTCTTAATAAAAGCCACTATAGAAATGGATGAAGAAAACATCTTTCTTCTTCAGATTTATAACGTCTTTGACATCTGTAAATTCAAGGACAGCTAGCGTATGAAAGTTCTGGCCCTGTCCCGTTGTGCAGAACAGTTTAATAAATTCCTCAGGCAGCAGGTGATTACTTAGTTTACTGAATATTTGGCTTCTAATAACAGTGCAGCTGCTGTATCACTCATACTACTAATGAAAACATGTGACTTTATAAACAAGCTAATGCTACTGTGATCCAATGGTCCAGTCTGAGTCTTAGGAACTGATTTAAATTGGGCCTCACAGCCTCTGCCCTGGGATGAAGTGCTAAGGAAGAGGGGGTTGGGTGTCTGTATCTGCAGCTGTGTTACATAAACACACATAAACTAGCTTGTCTAGTTGAAGTTGAAGTCTCATCACAGGCACTATTTGAAGGCAGACTCTATCACTGAATACGGCCCTATTACCAGCCAGATTCATTGTCAGTGCGGTCTGAAAGCGAACTGTTAAAATACTATAGGTCGTTTCATGCTTCCTACTGCACATGTTCTTCACACTGGTGAGGGGCTGATGCATTTTGGTTCACCTCTGAAAGATTGATTTTAATTTACTTTCCACCATAATTCCCAATGGAGCCTGTGAAAAAAAGTACTATATTATAATAGTGTTGTGTACCATGGTGTTTTCCGCATGGCAATGCAATTTTTAAAGTGCTTGGAATACAGTGTAAAAATCATGGTTACTGTATCGTAATTCTGCTACATTATTTGTTCTAGAGCCCCATCATGTTCAGGGAACATTGTGCTCAAACTGCACTATATTAATCCATCCCAGCTCCACCAGACCCCAGGAGAGATGGAGAGACACAGCACAGTGCTGGCAGACGGCCAGACAAATATCCAAAATAATAATCAGCAGACCTCAGCAAACCCCGCCTTTTTTCAGCCCCCTACCGTTAACTCTCTGCTTTGTTCTTTGTGTGTGTACGTGTGTGTATTTAAGGCATAGAGATAAAGATGCATGGAAATATAGCAAAATAGATGTAGTGATTTATTTGTGGTTTCACTAAATGCCACGAAAAAACAAACACACAGCAAATGGATAGAAAAAGAGTCAGTTGTGCTGTGTCAGTGCTCAAGATTGGCCTATTGATTTTCACATTACAGGGCTGACCACACAACATGGCTAACTCATCTATTGTTCACCCTCTCCTCCTGTATTCAGATAATGAACAACCCAATGTCCCCCAGTCTCCTCCTGACAACATGTGAATGTACCAATGAGTGTATTTGTGCGCATATGAGATGAATGACTGGCTGACGGTTAATGAATATATGTATAGAACGGTATATATATATATATGTGTGTATCCAATCACGTCCTATTCTTTTCTATGGGAACAAATTGGATTACTTTGGTTATAAATCTTCTCAGGCAAATTCAGCGTTATATTGCTCTATTTGTGTGAGTACTGGGCTTTCCCGCTCACATGGCAGATAAGGAATGAATGTTGTTTGTATGTGAATGAATATAGTGATAGTATTGCTCCATCACTGTCTCTTTATCTCGAGAGCAGGGTGTGTTTATGAGAGGCTGTGTGTCGCCTCTGGATGGTTCTGTGCTTTAGTCATCCATTTTAATGAAGAAGAGCCGCCCTGTTCAGCAGTTTTGTCACAGCTGGTAGGGGATTCAGGACATGGATATCCCAGATCAATATAGCTTTATGTAAAGGACGTAGGATAGATTGACATAAACAACACTGTTAACCCTTTCATCGGCAGAGTTTAAATGCAAACATTATGTAGATGTCACAACCTGTCATGGGGCATTACATTTTCATTTTCATTCAGAAACATGTAGTAATAGAAATGAACTTTTTTTTTTTACAAATTTACAATAGTATTATGTGGATGAAAGATGGAAATCATCTTCATTTTCAACTGGAACTCCACGCCTCTTGAAATCCCCCTCCCCATTTCGAGCCCTGGGGATGTTCCAAGAAAGCCCCAAATCTTTTGGGTTTGGCACTTTTAGGTTTGGATATACGTTTGTAGTGTTGATAAGATTATAATTGCACATATGGCAAATATAGTGGCAAACTATGCAGTAATATGCACAGTAGGAGAAACATCATTATTGAAGGATTTGTTACAAAAATAACGCTTTAAGCTAATTAAAACAGCGTTTAAGGGTTTGTAATGGTTTGCACTGCATGGTGCTCTGGCCATGCTGACACAGCTGCATGGCACACAAAACTCCTATACTTCCTTCACCTCTCCACATTCTGGCTTTATTGCTTTCTGTTGTTCCTCCTCATCAATTCCCTCTGCCCAATTGCAGCTGCCACTATGGGATGAGGATTCAGTTCAGGGCACTAAAGTAAACTGATGTTTATCAGTCCAGGCAAGCTAAGCTAATATTATTATATGGACACTAAACAGGTAAGCAGTATTGCTAAAAAAGGCTTTAGTAAGATATTGATCTGCTAGCTGAATAGTGAAAGACTTTCATGGCTATAGCCGTGTTTTCAATGTCAATCTTGGTCAAGAAGGAGTTACATTTCCTGGGGGGAATTTCCACTTGGCTTGCTGCAGGCTGAGCGCAACAGTCCTTCAACATTGATCCATATAGACTACACTCATATAGACTACACTCTCTCAAAACACGCTCATGCCATCTTTAAATTAATCAGTGAGAGGCGAAAGTTTAAAACCTTTTACAGAATCTGCTTCTGTAGAAATAATGAAGACAGTCTAGAGTTGGACCAAAACCAGAGAGTTGTCAGCTCGATTCCCAATGCCAGCAGGAAACAACTGAGGTGCCCTTGAGCAAGGCACCTTACCCTCGATTGCTCCCTTGGTCCTGCCCACTGCTCTGGGTATGTGTTCACAACACACTACTCCAATGTGTTTGCATTAACTGGATGGGTTAATTGCAGAGAACAAATTCAGGCCACCATACTTGACCTAAGAAAAAAGTGGTAACTAATCAACATCGCCTGGTTTCTTATTAACATTGTCCTGCTCAATTTTAAGGGCAGCCTGCAGTTATGAATTGTTCACTCTTCAATGGAATGTTCAAAACTAGAGGGAAACAATGTGTGGTTAGAATGCACTCAGAAAAAGGAAAATGATGCCCTCCACTGGATTTACGTAGTAAAACACACAGCATCATATACTAATGGGAGTGTTCCACCTAAACATTTTGGTGTTCCTGAATAAACTAAGAGGTCATTCAGAAAGGTTTGAAGGCCTGAGAATGACTGAAAACAGAGTAAGTGTATATGCCACTTATTGTGTCCTTGCCCTGTCTAGACTCCCGTAAGGAAAACCTTGCTATTCTCCAAACCACAGGGAGCACTCTGCTTTTTTAGACAGGCAACAGAAACGTAGCACTCCACCCTATAGCAGGAAATAACTCTGTAATCTACTAACAAACAACAGCAGCAGCAGCTCACCACACTAGACCTTAGTGCTGCATAGACACAGTTAGAAAAATATTTGACTTTCATAAAAATAGTCCTGTAGTTACAATGTCAGAATATTAAACTTTGCATAGAATCATACCACATGCAAAGTACATGCAGGGCCTATTTACAGATAAAGGCGATGAACCAAATATAAAACAGCTAAATCCCCAATACATATGTTTATGCAAATGTTTATTTTTGCACAAGAGTCATGTTTTTCCATTTATTTTAATTCAGGCAGCTGACTGCTCACACTATACATGTCACATGTCTGAATGTAACAATTAGCTTGGTAGCACAGATGAGTTCTGTCCAACCATGGCTGCGAATGTTGTTAGCCATCATTACATTATCACATTTAAACCACTGTACTGGTGACACAAGAGGGGCATTCAATCTCTTGTTTAACCCTATTCATTCATTCACAGACGAGCCACATACACAAGCATTTGAGATACACTGTTTATTCAATATGCAGCATCAGTTCCGGTCTTGTCTAGGAGCAACACCATCAATCAATATTGTATAAACAAACTTAAGCCACTTTGATGCGCAAATGAAACTGTAAGCAAAGATTTCGCTCATTCCAGGGCAACGTTTTGATCGCGGAATGAAGAACAGATGGAGCAGACTGTTCTACAGCTGAAAAGTAGCAGAAGTCTGTGCCATGGCGTTATAGATGAATGTGTTGTTGAAAGGTACAAACTGATGTGTGATTATTTTGATGGCTTCTTGAGCTGCTGATCCTGTAGGAGGACGAGAGACTTATGTACTATAAGACGTTTTGTAGTAGAGGTGGCCATCGCATTATGTGAATGTGTGACAAGTCTGATTGTAGATGGATCCTGTGAACCCATGTTTATACTCACCTCCCAAAAAAGCTGCGACCGTGTGTGGCTCAGCAGCTCCGTACCGACAGCTGGAAGACACCAAAATAACATTTACACTTTATTAACAAGGAAACCAGGAGGACTGGTGAACTCATTATGTCAGTGTGATAAACAAATATTTAAAAACTATACATCCAGCTAGACTTAAACTTACAACTCATGGATGTAGTCATCTTTCACATTGACATTCAGACTGTACTCCTGCAGAAGACTGTTCACACACAGCTTAAGTTTATTAATGTCCTCCTCCACCTGATAATTGTAGACACCTGAAAAACATCACGTTATAATCTCACAGTGACAGCTCATATGTTTACATACAGTACACTTACAAAAACTGTAAGTTGGCTGTACTGTGCACCGTGTTTTGGTATATACCATAATACTTAATTGACACATGTCTGTTCTTTTGTATTTACATGACACTCCACAGTGTTTAATATCAGAATATTACTGCATTACCATAGTTTCATGTCAAAAAACAAACAAACAAGAAATTAAATGTTGTTTAGTGGTACATTCATGGATATTTCAACACCAGCTCGTCACCTGGGTAACGTGAGTGTTGTTGATAGAAGCGTTCCACTGAGCGGAGCATGAGGTATAAGACCATCTCACTGTCTGGGCTGTCCATGCAGGATGCTGCAGAGGCAGAAAATACTACTTTACCACATTCACACTACTTACAGATGAATCTACAGCTATGTCCACCTATATAACCCATAAGACATCAAAACAAGCCACAGAGAGAACCTACTGATTTCATCCTTATTGAAATTGTCCACATTGTACTCTTCAGCCAGAGACCTGCACCGCACCACCCTGAGGAAAGCTGCGTTCTTACCTGTGGGTACAAAACACCACATATATATCATAACATTAACTGCATACTCATCATGTGACTTTGCCACAAGTGTTGGAATAGCTGATTGGCTCATCTAGTCATATGCATGCTGGACAAGCAATACTCACAGAAGAGTTTGATTTCCTGTTCAGAGATGCTCTCTGGAGGCTTTGAAATAAACATAATAATTATTTGTAACGGGCCAATTTACCTCAAACGTTTCTCTCAAGTGCTAATTTGCATATAAAATCAACATGTTGATTTGTAATAGTTTTTAGCTTGTATAAATACCTTTCCAACTGACTGTAAAAGTAATTCGACATGTTTGCACACAACTGCAGCATCCTTCATTGCTTTCTCTCTATAGCTGTAATGAAAGGTGTCAGGCAAATGCCACATGTTAGTTCACTGTATAAAACGCTTAAATACATCAACAGAATCTCTCATGCAAGAGTACTTGAGTTCAGGAATCATCTAAACTATACAGGAATGGACAGTCACATACATATACAAAACACAATGTTTTTCTAATAATAATCACTTAAGGAAATCATCTGACCAATTTATGACCAATTATTTGGGGTTGAGTGTATTATAATTTAGTAACCACATTTGAAAATTTAATACATACACGTTTTGTAACTTAATAAATTTGTCAGAATCAGCAATCATGTCTGGGATTGTTCCTCGCACAGGAAGGTTTCCGTTTCCCTCATTTCGAACAAAGTCTCGCACTGCATGTGCCATCACCCAGAAAGACGGGCTCTATTTTAACACATGCAAAATTCATCAACCTTACACAGTTCAGTGTTAGAAGGTAAAATATAATTAAACAACATAAAGGCTACTGCAAATAAACAGATATGACCTAAAACACAGATACTGATAAAAGGGTGAAAAGGAAGCTTCAAACCTGTGACGTAATGTTTTCACACTGCTCATCGTTAAAAATGTCCTCCACTGCACTGGAGATCTACACCAGGGTTAGACACAAAGGTCTATACATATCAAATGTACAAAACAAGAAATATAAGAGACATCAACCACAACAGCTCAAAGATGATAAGATCTACCTTAGTGGGGTTCAGAGCCGTGTTCACATTCTTGATGGCCTCCTCAAAGTTCTCCTCATCTTCAGGTGTTCCATTCTCTTTCTTGAGGATTCCTGAGAAAACAAATGAAGCAACGAATGAAAACTTCAAATAAAACAATGGTCAACTGAAACAATGGCTGGAATATGTCAAGATGATTACAACCAATGAATGACCTTCTCTGAGAAGTTGTCTGAAAGCTTCCTTCTCCTTATAATTCTTTGGCAACTGAGAGTTGTGCTGGTTTAGAAGATATACATGTTAAGAAGCTTTGACATTTGGGGGGTGTTGTGTTCATACAGTTTGTGTTTTGTGTGTGTAATCAAGAATTACCTCACTATACCATTTTTCCAGGTATTTGGCAACAACAATAATCCATGGAGTATGGCTGTGATCCTGAAACACAAAAAACACAGACTTCAGCTGTGGACATAAAGGTGAACGCAAAACGCAGGCAACAGCAATTAAAAGATTTTGTCTTGGTTAAAACTGTCTCTAACCTCACCTTCTTCTTCATGTTGTCCAGGTCATGGGACTCGACATGGTTTTTAAGCTCTGTGAATGGCTGGTCTAGCCTTAGGTCCTCTAATGCATTGTCTGGATGAGACTCAACCACTAGAATGAAAGGGAATTAAATTAAATTAACAAATAATTTGGCTAAACGATTATGCCCTTTTACATTCCACCATTATAATTAAGGAAGGATCTCTAATAAATATGGCTAATAAATAATTATGGTTATTGGTTTACCTGTGTGTTCCCTCACTGCTAGCCTCATGTAGCCAATTAGTCCATATGTTCTACATACAAGGAAGGGCACACCAGCCTCCCATAACACAGCGGCCAGCCTCAAACATGTGCTGTTAAGACAAAATAAATTGCATTAACAACTTTGATGAACCACCATTTACAACCCATCAGATACTGTTTTACTCTCCATTTTTTTTAAAAGAGTGGCATGCATTTAAAAAAATTATATATATATAAAAATAATATATTTGTGCGTGTGTTTTAACAATTTATGGTGTTTTAGGGTTTTACAGTGTTTTTAAGTTTGAAGATGTCATATTACCTTTCTGGTAGCTGGACACCAATTACCAGACTAAATCTGTGAAAAAACTCAGGGTCATTGTCCAAAAGTTTATCTGGACTCTAAAGATAAAACAAAGAAACAAACTTTAATAAAAGATGAAAGAGCAGAGACACTCTAACAAAGCATAGACGCTCAAAATTGCATCTAGAGCTAATTAAATATTATTACAGTAAAATCACAGAAAGTTTAAATACTAATAACATTGTTTTAGAGGTCTGACCTCCTCCACAAAGTTTCCAGACACGTCACTGTTAAGCTCCTGCAGCAGCTCAGTTGCAGCTTGAGCTCTGTTCTGCAAACACAGATGCAATATGATTAAAAACATCAGATGCAAAGATTAGCATTTATATGCACCATTAAAACCCACTGTACACACAATGTTTACCTTCCCAATACTGCTGCTACTCAGGAAAAAACTAAAGTAAAAAAGTACAAAGCACAATCATACATTAATAAACACGACTGTATTTTCTCTTATCAGTATAGTTATCTGTGCATTTCCTAAATTTAAAATCTGCTTTGGGTAACACTAGAGAAAGACTGTTAAAATGCGTACTTGTTTCCAACATCCTCCCCTGACACTTTGTGCCCATCAACTACGGTAAAGGCTCCAATGCCTAAGAAAGAGAGCAGAAATACAAACATATATGTATTTACCATACATTGATCAATGTCAGTTGTCATGATTTTGGGTGTATAGTAAGAAACAAGGATACCTGGCAGCACAAGGTTCTTGAGTATTTCAGTGCCAGACGCTGTGGCATTGATGAGACACACATGAGCATTTTCAAGAGCTTCCTGTCCATGATCTCCCCACAACCTGAATTGAGCATAACATAACATAACATAACCGCTTAAAGATCACAACACATACATACTGAGCATGAATAAATACAGCCAGGCAGACGAGCAAAACGACACATCTAGAGATTCTCAATCTGTTACCGTTTTCTACCAAGCTACATATTATGTCAGCGTTATACCGTAAAATTAGTCCAATCGTCATGAACTGTCCATTTATCTGATGCAAATCTAAAACAATATATGCAATTTTGATTATCACATCGGGCCTACAGCTATCCCTGCGCTAATGTAAAAGGAAGGTGAAACCCAGCGCTTAAGAACATTTATGTATACTGTAACATTCAGTGTTTGAAAAGCCGATAAAGGTGTACCTGAGCTGTCGGTCATATTTCTGTTCTTTGCTCGTTTTATGGTCTGTCATGGTCCTCGGTCTGCTGCGGCTTGATTCTATTTTGCCATCGACAATCGCAGATTCGATGCTGAGTATAGCGCTTGTCCCTAACAAGCGTTCATCTTCTCCTTGGCCACTAGAGCGAGCCAGAGAGCCTATTGAACAGATTTTGAGATGGTGTTTGAAAAGGACCACAGGCGAGGTTTACCTACTTCCAAAATACAGTGTGCGATCCATTCTGCTAAGATCACGAGCTATCTTCTACCATACACAAAGAGGATTTACACCCTCCAAGGCACAAATAGGACAAATAGGTAACAGCTTCTTCCCTGAGGCTGTTGACCTCCTCAATGCCCTTAAGAAAATAACTGACTGTATACGCTGGTACTAATCTTCAATATTTATTTGATACAATAACACACTGCCATATCTTATCAATATTTATAAATCATACGATATACATATGTAGCAACAAAGATAGCCCACCAACCTCACCAGTTACAACAACCGATATATTACATTCTTTTCCTCACTGTAAGAGCACAATTTAAAATATAATGTATAATATTTATTTCTGTTACCCTGTAATGTTCTGTGGCACTGTTTTATTGTTTGCACTGTTTTGCTGTTGTTCTTGTGCAAACAACCCTGACAAATTCTACTGTTTCTTTGTGGCAAAATAAAGTGATTTTCAGATAGGCCTTATCAATCAACCAATAATTTGTGCCACAGCCTGCAGAGAAAGAAACTGGGTATAAAATACTGCTTCACTTTAACACAAAAAGCACTAAGCAGCAAATATTGATTTTGAAAATTATAGTTATCGAGTTGACCATGGAAAGCCTCCCAGACAGCAGCTCTGTCTCAAACTCATAATTTTTTATTACATCACATTCGGTCATGTGTTAGCATGTAACATTAATATGCTGTTACAGCCGAGGGTAAATGTCTCATCATAGTGCACGTTTTGCTGGTGTCAATATCTTTTTTTGCCGTCACAGCTGTTTGTTTATGACTATGTGGCTTAAGCCTACAATTTTGACACGTCTCACTAAACTGTTTTTTAACTTGGAAAAATCTTATTGCAGTTTAAAGAGAAGCTATATACACAAACGATGGTATCCACCCATTGGTATCCTGCCTAAAATTGGCACCCAATTTAATTATATCATTTAATCGTTTGGTATTATGATGTCACTCTCCATACCATGTCATTTAAATCACTCCAAACCAATGCTGTTTGTTTTTGTTCTTCCATAAAAAAAACTTTTGTGTCTATTTTTCCTTAGAATTTTATTTCCTTCTACAGGATTAGCAATGAATATGTTTTGGAAATAGTGACGTCACTCTCCATCTCTCTAGACTTCATTAGTTTGTGCCGTTAGAAGGATCATATAAGCTTTTAAAGAAATAATAATAAGTCACTTTATTTCCTGTAAAAATATATTTGGTCTTACACTCTGTCTGACAGGTTTAGAAGCTGGTACTAATGTAAAAATCTACACACAGTCATGGGTTTGTCATGTTATTGTGTTTCGACTCTCAAGTAATGATCAGTTTTATGTTACCAGGCATTAGGTAAGTCAAATAAACTCCTACAGATACCTTATAGAATTTGTCACTATGGGGGTGGTTGGGTGGGTGGGTGGCTACTTTATTGTTTTACTTTAAAAAATCCTCAACCTTAATGTACAGTAAGCAATGCTTACTTTACTGAACAGACATATATGTTACCAAACACACGAATAATCAAAGAGCACATGAACACGTGAACACACACATTCCAACAATCATGCCAAGGTATTTCCTTAATACTATACAAATATAAATTTTTTAAATTAATGGAATATGTTACATAACCATTACATGACATGCCAGCTTCACCCACTGTTGTGATTTTTATTCATTCTTCTAAGAAGATTTGCTCTACATTGTTCAGGACAGGTTTAACGTCAGACATCTTACATTTTAAGCAGTGCACAGGTTCTCAAGTGGACTCAGACCAGAGTTTTGGCTGAGTATGCCATTAACTTCATCATTAACTTCATCACTCCAGTAATGATCCCCTAAGTATTAGCTTCAAATAATGTTATTTGCAGAGGTCATGTGTGAGCATTTCCCAACATATTTTTACATTACATTTATTTAAATTTGTTTAATTTTATTAATTTTTGTTTGATGTTTTTGTATTGAGTATGTAGCTTAACAGATTTTTTTATTGTTTTAGTTACAAAAATCCACTTTTTTGAGTTTCAGACAGTACCTAAAAATAACCCAGTTTCACTCTAGGATATTTCAGTAAAGTCAGAGATTTGTGTAGGGATAGTATAGACGATAATCCTGTTAACTCTTAACATTACATACTACTGGCATTCGGTGATGAAATGAACTGAAGAAAAGATTAAATGAGCTGAAGAAATGTAACCGCTGGAAAAAAATACGTTTTGGGTAATCACAAACATTTAACAACTGTTTTTCAGTTTATGACAACTTTCCAGCGTTATACTCAGGTCTCGTGTTCACTGTTTGCAATCGGCTTTAGAGAAGGCGGGGAAAGAGCGGATCAGCTCCCATGTCAATCAATCAGAGCGCTCTTCATTCACCTGTTAACATTAGTGTGCATTTCCTCACCTCTCTCCTGTACGGCTCAAAGCACTCACCCGCGGGACCCATTCGCGTACTTTCCAACATCTTATCACCTGCTAAAAGAAAAGGGGAGCAATGACTGGTCATCTCTGGGGATATGGGGAGGCCAACGGTAAGTTGAAGGATTTGTTGCTGACGAGTCGAAAATGTGAACGTGTTCATTCACTTATTTAATCTTCTGCGGTATACATTTAGTCTCGCAAGATTGCTTGCCATTATAATGTTAGGGTATATGTTAATAACAGATTAAACCTGTTATCTTTTAAAGGGATAGATGCAATTAAAACTGAAACAAATTTTGTGATATTGAGATATGTGATGTCAAGATAGCAGGATGTCTACAATGAATTGTGCATTACATTTGTTACTTTGATACCAGCTACTTGGAGGAAACAACCAGAACTTAAAGGAACTTTCAAGTTAGTTTAAACCTAACCAATAAAAAAATGCATGTCTTTATTTTTAAATAATTTGTAAGATAATTTACAAATGTTTAGTGTGCCCATGAATTTCTGATGTTGCCGGTTTTAATGTATTTTTCTAGGCCCATTTGCATGGCACCAATCCTATCCCATTGCTCTGGGTAACCGGCAATCCCCTATTGATATAATCCCAGCCAGTGCAGTTTATGATGCTGGGATGGGACCTATCTCATTGTCTTATGACAACTGCACCTCCATCAGCATTTGCAACAATGGCCACTCTGTGGTGGTGGAGTTTGTGGACATAGATGACAGATCAGGTTGGCCTATCAGTATTAAAACGGTTTATATTGTTATGTGTCCCTTGTCTGTACTATTCCTACTGTCTGCACTCTAATTGCTTATGTGTTTGGTCTGCGCTCACCTTTCTATGTGCATTCTATGTCCTGTTACTAAAATCATGTTATGAAACTGTATCATGTTTGTATTAGTCTACGTCTTGTTCAGTACAGCGCTGATGTGTAGTGCCTGTATATGTAAATGTGCGCTGCAGGAACATCCTTAACCGGCAACAAATTCCGGTTAGAAAAAAAAAAAGTGGTTAGACAGCAACACTGTCACACACTTTCACCAGCTGTGTCATCACATAGATGCTGACTGTGCAAAACACCATTTAACACCACTTCATATCACATATGTTAATATGCCAAGTCATTTTGAATTGTGTGAATTTAAAGGAGAGATAAAAAGAGCCAATGTAGATTAACCAGGTCATAAGTTAAATGTCCGTATTGCCTCTTTGCACTTTGAACATGAGATACAAGTAGTGGGTTTGCTTTACAGGCTAATTATGTCCATTGTGTCCTTAGACATTCAGGAGCTCTTAGAATCCATTACTGAGTAAACAGTTGTTTTCATCTGGCAGTGATCCAAGGAGGTCCCCTGGACAACATGTACAGACTTAAACAGTTTCATTTCCACTGGGGAGGCAAGGGCTGCGGTGGCTCTGAGCATACAGTTGGAGGGAAGATCTATCCTTCAGAGGTAAGAGTGCAGACAAGTGACTGTCTGATTCACTGTCTGCTCTGAATATACAGGGTGTGTGTTTGCATATATGCACAGCCTCTATCATTCTCTTTAAATTCTTTAAATTCTGTTTTTCTCCAGCTTCATTTAGTTCATTGGAACGCTGTTAAGTATCAGACCTTTGGTGAGGCTGCAGCAGCCCCTGACGGTCTGGCTGTCCTTGGAATCTTTCTGGAAGTTAGTGTTTACTTCATTCTCTCTTAATGCCACACAGAGAATCACCTCAGTGGTGTTCTAATATAAAGGGGTAGTTCACCCAAAAATGAATGATGAAAATCTGTCATCATTTAGTCACCCTCATGTTGTTCCATATTTATTTGACTTACTAATTTTGACTGCTTTTTGTAAAGAATGAACAATGTTTGTAACAATTTGAAGGTGAGTAAATATGTCAGAAGTTCCGGGGAAGTATGTACAAGTTCAGCTATAAATTGCAGCAACACTTAATTAAAACTGCAGAAATACAGTGCGTTGTGCAAACCCTACACATGGCATGTTCACGTTTTCACACGTGTTCATTTTCAGACACGTTTCACAATGACTTGGGCAAATCTGATATTTATGTAACCATTTTTACCCAAAATAATGTTTTGTTTGTTTTTGGTAAATGTTTAATTTCAGGTAGGAGTTGAGCACAAAGGCCTTCATCAGATAACAGATGCCATGTATATGGTTAAATTCAAGGTATGTTTATTTACAATGTAAATGTATGGAAACCAAATGGAAAAATGTGAGTTTCTTGAAGATATTTGGGATGAGCTATGTAGTAAAATGATTTAGGTTTTTAGATGTCAAATAAACAGGCAAATGACTGTGGTATTTCAGTCCCCTTTTTTGCATTTAATTTAATTGGGAAGCACATGTTAGATCTGAATAATCCTTCACACACACTTTAAATTTGTTAAGCAGTTTGTTTCTATGGATTCAGATGAACACCTGTTTTATTGTTTTCAGTTGTACCTTTGAAATCACCCACACAACAAATGGACAAGAGTTTGATCCTATATGCATTTAGTGTGATTAAATCATTTGGTTATTCAGTTAGATTATTAGCATATTTACTTATCTTTACACAAATCATTAAAACAATTATTTTCTGATTTCTACTTCTCTAACCTCTTGACACAAATAATCATTCTAGAACATTATTAATGACTTACTGATTAATGAATTAAAGTTAACGAATTTAAACACTGATGAATAAGATGGACCATCTTCTTATTCTTAAATTAAGGCATGTAAAGGGCAACAATTTGTTACATAAAAAGTTTAACAGTCTGGGGAAACAGATGAAATACACTAAACATCGTTTTCTCCTCCATAGACCAGTCCCATCACAAAAACAATGACCCCCGTTAGAAACTAGATCCCGTTTGCTTTTCCTTGCAGGGAACTGTTGCTGATTTTAAGGGCTTTAACCCAAAGTGCCTCCTGCCTCTCAGTCTGGACTTCTGGACATACCCAGGCTCTCTCACCACGCCCCCACTATTTGAGAGTGTCACATGGATTGTTCTGAGAGACCCTATATATGTGTCAGAAAAACAGGTGGGCTGCTTTTGTGACTGGTGATTTTAATTTGATCATACAAAAGCATGAGCAGCTTGTGAAAAGTGTACCAACATTTTTTTAAGGCTTTTGTCTTAAACAGACCAGGTGATGGTTATGATTATGAAAATGAATGGTTCAAGAGGGAGCTGGAAGTGGGAAGGGCTCTTACCGCATTAAATTTATGGCTACACATGTAAATTAGTGCCAGTCCACAATTTTGGAATATGGTGGTGATGATAGTGAATCTGGTCAGAAATTATGTCATCCTTTCTCCTGCCTCGGTTGAATTTCTCTCAGCCCTTAAACAAAAGATATGCAATACAGTTTGTTTGCGTGATGCAGCAACAGTGTGACTGTGATTTGGCCATAGACATGATTGCATTTATGCTGTTGTTTTATATAACGGTTCAAAAAAGAGTGAAAATTATGTAATTAAGGAGAAAATTCTTCTTGTGTGATTACATTCATCTGCTGTAACATGGCCGCTGAGAGAGTCAGTAACTTTGGCATATTATCATTTCAGCAGTTAATATGATGGTGTGATACAAAATAGTAAAGTGTCTCAGTGCCGTTCTGGTCATATATAGTGGAATTTCAGTCGTCCAATCAGATTTGAAAACTAGAACTAATTGCTGTTCTCTTACTTGCAGTAAGATTAATGTTGTTGATGTTGAACCCCTCAAGGTGTTCAGTTTGTCAAGGTCATAACTACAGCTCTACCAACAATACTTTAATTTGTTTCACAATACTTTAATTTTTTTGAGTTAGCACACAAAAAATCTGGACAACCCTGAACCCTACTCTTTGTGATTTAGGTCTGAGTTTAAACACCGTTCACACAAAAAGGGCACATCTTTAGTCGTTTGCCCATATATATTTCTAACTTAGAGTTTCTAACTTATATACAGATATATATATAGTTGACTTATATACTTGTATATACTAGCATGTGTGTGTATAATATATATATATATTTACATACATTTTTACATGATTATGAAACACCCTGAAAAACTGCCACAGATTTTTTCTGTCTAGTTCTTCAGACTTCATACTGGGAAATTTCAATAAAGCAGGTCATGTTGGCTTCATTGTCATGGGGGGGAGCCAATCACATCTGGCATGAGGCCACAAGACTTTGATCTTGTAGAGTTTAATAAAATAAGAGATGAACAATATAGTGAAAGCTCAGGAGATTTATAGCCTAGAGAAATATCCCTGTTATGTAGGACATACAGGTGTGCATGCATTTTCTTTGCTTTGTTACTGTACAGCCGGTCATCCTGCCAAATTCTTACCCTCTTTTTCATGCTATATGGACATAGATGGGAAAGTTCAGAACACTGAGTTTTAATGGAGAGGAGGAGGATAGCCGAAGACGCATGGAGAACAATTTTCGACCACCACAGCCGCTAAAAGGCAGAAGAGTGCGGGCCTCCTTTAAGTAAGCCCCCCAAATGTGATCCGCGATATTTCCAGAAACTGTTTTAAAATCAGCTCTGAGAAGATTGATGGAGGCACCAAACACTACCACAGCTTGAATTTGTATATCAAACATCATTTTTTATACTTTCAAATGCAGGGATATCCACAAACTGTAAATATTGAGCAATACTATAAATTGAATAAACATCCATGTTTTTGATTTCAAAAGGAACCGCAAACTCATGATAATACTTGACAACACATAGCACTGATGGTCTTTGTAGGTTCTGTTCTTTGAGTTGTATGTAGTAGCATGACTAATAAGGGTGTGGTTATGTAATGTTATGGGAATGTTCAGTCTACCGCTTTTAGGTTCTGGGTGATGACCTCAAACATGCTGTAGTTTGACTTTGACACTGAGCTATTTGAATCCAAGGCCCTACATGTTTAAATCCCTTCTTATCCATCTTGATCTGCCTTGTGCAAACAGATACTTGTTGCAGATGTCTGAGATATTTGTGCTTCCAGAGGGTCCTGGCTAACGGGGTCTGATTAGTCGGCTGCTGTCTGCATTCCCACAGTTAAAGGAAAGGGTCAAAAAAACAGAAGTCTAAAATTTAACCTGTTAATCTCCACCAAAGGCTCTTGTTAAGTTTTGATCGAGTATGTGTGGTGTCATTTTAGCTGTTCAAAGGCACATGGCAAAACAAGGGAAAACAAGGTAATCACAGGATGACATCCTATTAACACTGAAACATTTATGAATACACTGGAATGTATCACTAATATGAGTAGATAGCATTACTTTTAAATTCTAACTTGCAGCTATATGTTGGTGCAGTTGTTCTAACCTTATCATTTTGTGAACTCCTTGCAGTCACTGTAATAAAATATGCTCCATATGTTTTTATTGAAGCCTTACAAAGCTTTTACGCTAATAAGAGGGTGATGTGTGAAGGTTGAAACGACCGAGGGGTTACACTGGTCACATTTTAAATAATAGTAAAAAGTAGTTCCTATTAACAATTTAATTCCTAATGGAGTCTCTGGCATGGCTTTAGGAGAGCTGCAGAAGCTCTGTTCTTTATTTAGACTCAGAAACAACACAGGCTTTCTTTCACATTTTGGTGGCAGGGAAGATTTCAACTATATTATATTTAGTTTTTATGTCAAAATAAAATTATTTTAATAATCTGGTGGTCATTGTTGACTGTTTTGTGCATACAATGTTAGCTATCGTTTTGTACTTGCAGATGTGATTTTAATAGTAGCATTTGTGCAAGAAATTCTGTTAATGTTTCCATTAAATATTCCCATACGGTCACCCCAAAAATGAATTTGGACACTTAAGGCACACTTTAAATGTAAGCATGGACTTGCATTATATATCAAAGCAGATGCCATTTATTTTAATAAAAGGGAGCACAAGCACACTTCAAGAAAAAACTGTTAGGTTTCAATTATAAAACAATAGACACATTGTTCAGAATTACTGGAACAAATGTATTTGGACACTTCGATTGTAATATATAGTTAAATATAGTTTTGCAGTTGTCATTCTTTATGGACTGTTCCCTTTGCAAATGTGTGGTTGGTCCCCCACATCCTCCACATTTGCATGACCACAAACCCTACTAACATCAGCGGAGTCATCCTACCCAGCAAGCAGGGAGTGGCTAGAGTCATTCTGACTTTATGCATTTGTCACGCAGTACTTCAGTAAGATACCACAACCTGAACAGGACAGAGAGAGAGGGGGAGATGCAGACACTATCGGACCGGTCATCAAATCATGTATATCATGCTTTCATGTATATAAGCATTTCACCAGTTTTAACAGKGTAGATAACTATGCATAATATAACAATGAATATCACCAAACACAGAGAACATTACTGCATTTATGTCTTCCAAAAAACTACTGCAGAGTAACTATTGTTTGCCCTTGTCAAACAAATGCATCTAGCATCAGTTTCACATAATTTGTCACCAATTCTTTTTTTACTGTAAATAAATTCATCATGGTGGACCTGGAAGGGTTTTGAAATGAGACACACTTGTCTTTAAACATGCTAATGTTTTGATCAAAGAGCCTTTAGTGCATGAACTTCATTTGTCTTTCTGTAACAAAGCAGTTTTTAAGCTTAGCTCACATTTTGTGTGTTTTCAAACTGTGCAATGATAAATGACTGGTGGTGGTCAAACTGGCTGGTGAATATTTAACCTTGCCGATCTATGAGTCCGGAGCAGTTTTAGACCACAGACTGAAGACTAAGTACCTCAGCATTGTGTGGAATATTCAACAGCACAGACATGTTCCGTGGAATAATCAGGCCATGGTTCATTTCATGGAAAAGAAGCAGAATAAGGCAGACTGAGGGATGCTCACTGTTTGCCAAAGACACGTGCTACTGTGATTCCCATAGCAGAACCTGGAACATGCTGCCTAATGCTGGTGATTAGTTGATCTTGACATTTGCTCAGGGTCTTTAAGACAGCCTGTATGTTTAAAAGGCAGCAATGATGTCATTAAATGTTTAGAAAGAATTACTTTTGTTATGTGTTATAACAGAGTTCACTTTCAGTTCTAAATTAGGACATTTTTTTAAAAATTATTTTTGAAACAGTTTCTTTAAGGTACATGAATATAAAGTACAGCAACTACAACAGTTTAGAAAATAGTGCATACTGACCACTGTCCCCACAAGATTAAGATTTACTGGAATTACTATACATTTGGTCCCATTATGTAGTAAATATCAAGACCATATGCTGGCACACATATTTTACACTTCCTATTTAATGAAGGGTTTCTGTTTTGCTTCACCCAGGAGATGGCAGCATATACACATTAGATCGGGTTAGAACAAGTGGTCTGTAAAGTCTTTAATATTTCATGTTAATTTTACAACAGGACACCCAAGCAAACAAACTAATTTTGATTTATTTTTCTGGAGCAGTTATGCAACAATATGTCTTTATATTACTGTATTCAAAAAAGAAAAAGAAACACAAGATTAAATTCAGTTTAGTGCATTTCTTGGCACTAACAAACTGGAAAGTTCTTTTAAAAATGTATTATATATCATTCTCAGTATCATACATCCCTAATGTGAAGCATTTCCTGATGACATCATAGAATCTGATTCTGTACATTAACTGACGAGGTCATGCTTTTGGTTGCCAAGTAATCCCAGGTGGAGCCATATCACTGTTGGCTGTGTCGTCTGTTATCTGTCATTTGAGGAGTCTAATTCGTGGAATTTTTTCTGTTTGCAGCTTCATTAACAATGGATGAGGCTGGATGTCTACCGTATATTTAACATATTTGCAAAAATAGGTTTCCCAGAATAGCAGCGGTGAAAAGACTGAGGATACCTGAGCAAGCACAAAATATATGGCTGCAATCAATGTGGCGTGTAATGTAAACTGCATCTGGGTGCCATAAAAATAGCAGCTGATATTTTTGGCATTGTGGATATCAGTAATATTAGCTGCTATCTCAATCTGAGAAATAACCGATATTGCCTGAGGAAGAGAAAAGCAGGTCTCCAGATACAATCGCAGACTCACAATATTGCTCTTCTTTTAGTCTATAAATAAGTGACATTGCCTTAAAGAAGAATTTATTGACATTTTATGCTGTTTTAGATGCAAGCTCCTGCTTCCTGTTTGGCTCACAGGCTAAGAATACATCATCTAAGACAACCATACAGTGAGCTATTAGTCAAAACAGATTTTGTTATATACTGTGCAGCACACTAGGGCCAAACGCATTATTGAGCTGTATGCCAGTTGAGCAGAACTGTGATATCAATAACTTTGCAGTTAATCAGGCAACACCAATTAAGCTTTAACCAGTAATAATTGTGTTGACACTGCCAATATTTAACCATTAGATAAATATAGTTAGATTTTATATTTAAAATTTATACAGAATTTGGATAAAAGGGACATTATACAATACTCACATCATGTTTTCTAAAAAAAATCATATTTTGTATTTTTTGGGAAAGACCAAAATTCACAATATGCTTGATTCCTAACTTCTCATAGTGTATTGTAAAATTATAAATGACTAGGATAGAAATATTTTTTTTGTGCATACAGCTTTCTTGCAGCCCAAAATTGAGGAGATGATTTGACACTCGAACTGCAGGGGGCAGTCAATGCAGGCCAGGCTACAGACACATCAAACCTCATCTCTACACAGGCAGATGTTGCCATGGTAACAAACAAACAACCCTGACACTTCACATCTATCTTTTTACCTCTGAACATGCAATCTGTGCTGTCATTTATCAGAAAATAAAAGGATAGCACGGTATGTTGTGCGTTTCTGTTACATGTGATGCTAATCTTTATTCAGGTACACACTGATCTGTAATGAAGTGTCTCCTACATTTCTCAACCTTGACCTTTGAGCGGTCATGTTCTATAAAACCAGGGCACACTAATAAGGGCTGTACACGTGGGAAGAACGCATGATTAGCGATGTATCACTCAATGACTCCTGAATGAATCCTGGTGGCCTCCACGTGCTCCTGTCGGGGGGGTCAGGGATGGTCACACATTCACTCTGACACGAGTGACTGGGTCGGTTACCAGTAAGCTTCAGTTACAGGCTTGGCTGAGGTTGTGCGAGACTTTCCTGCTAAATTAGCTTTGCTGAGAAGTGAGAATTTCAGTGGAACTACCGGCATGGCTGTTTTGCATATGTGCCAATAATATTGGCAGGGATACTAATACCGTAAGAGGGATGAGTGACTCCTGCAAATAATTTTCATTGATGAGAATAACTTTATTATAGCCCTGGATCCCACCACTGGACACGAGACTCTGTCAGTCTGGGGTTTCTTCCAGCCATTAACGCTGATGGCTGTGATCTGTTGGCACATAGAGCAAATGTTACTGATTCTCTAATTCATAAATGTGCCATCTGATTCCGAATCATCATAACAACCATACAACAAAGCTGGTAGCACAGTGTCTATGTCCATGAACGGAACGACTGAATTTATATCCCTGTACTGAAGTATAGGTACTACTGGCAAGGTGTAAAGGATATTAAATCCCGTACCCTCACGGTACAAAAACAAAACCTCTCACATGGGTTTCAACATAACAGGGCATTTATAAAGAGCATGGAAAGATTGAATGTATTACAGTAAGATTGATATCTAACACCAGCACTTTCTCACCATCCAATTTCTCTCTCTCTCTCTCTCTCTCTCTCTCTTTATATATATATATATATATATATACTGTGTGTGTATATATATACTGTGTGTGTATATATTTAAATATATATATATATATGACCTTCCTTTCCTCACAAATTTGAGAATGACTATGTATATGTCATATTCAAAAACAGAAAATATGGCTATAGTTTACTTTTACAATTTTTGGGCTGTTTATTATTAGGATTAAAATTATAGGATATTAAAATGAATTATTAGGATGAGAAGAACAAAGTGGCCAACATGTCTGTTTTCTGTCTTTTGAAAAGCAGCCCTCTTGAACATGCCATCACTTTAACCTTTAACCCAAAGAACAACACTCAAGTGTCAGAATCATCAGTTCTCAACTGCATGACTGTCTCGTCTGTTACACTGTGCTCACATTCGTAATCACTAATTAGTTTTGATATTCCAAAGGTCATTCAGAGTTATATACATATAAATGGCAGTAGTAAATATTATATTTCATTGTAAACATTGTACATTCATAAAGTATTGGTTTACTTTAACTTATTTTAACATAGACACAGATGTATTTACTATTAGATATCATGTTAAATTTACAGAGAGAATTTACTATTGCCTAAAAATGCCAAAGACACTGCAACTGTGAATTGACCATTTAACTCGTTACAATAACTTTTCTACTTCATTTCTACTTGATGTTCAGAAAGTGCGACTGCAGGCTGTAACTTTGAATTTAATTTGCAATTTAGGAAAGCAATTCAACTTAAGTTTTCAATTTTAGTTTTTAATTCTTTTGTTTCTACAGTCCAATTAAACTGCCTCACAAAGGTGAAAGCCATTCTATACAATTAAGAATGTTTAAACTGCAGTGTTGGTTCCTGTGTACCTTGAAAGAGAACAGGGCTGGTTTTCCCGTGAATTCAGTGGAAATGAATCTCACACTTGTCATTTGTGTCTTACATGCTGAGCACTACGATTGTTTCTTTGAGGAACTCCACTGCAGGAGTCCATTAGTGCAATAGCATTTCTTCCTGGACGACCTCTACTATACATACAGACTTAGTTTGCTGTGTCACTCATCCCGCACTAAGCACTATCTCCCGAAACCCCCCGCCACCCTGAGGCTACGGGGGTCAGTCATGCAACCATCAGAAGTTTCCATCAGAAGACCGGTCAGTCAAAAAATAGCCTCCGCTGCCTTTTATAAATCAAAGCATCCCTATAAAAAGCGTAGCTGGTTGGTGGCGATGGTGGTGTGGCCCTATCTTTAGCTTTATTTATGCACTGGTGTTGACAGTAGCACTTGCATGCTTTCCAGTCACCATTCAATAGGTCACATGTCTGCCAGGGCTTTGCTGCTGGAAGGCACCACCTTGAGAGAAAAGCCTTTGTACGTGTGTTTTGCCAACGGTAGTAACTGTAAGCGGCACCATTTTTAACTTAACGGCAAATCATCTGCTCGGAAATTCTTTCCGTTCAATTACTGCTCGTTCAAAAATGCAATGCTTGGAGGAAAGATGGTTTACACAAGCGCTGGTAAATATTGGTAGTAGATGCATTTTCGGTGACATGATTTCTTAAGGATCCAAATACATGAACTAAATAAATTTGGATTGTCTTTAATGGAAATTAAAGCTTTATAAAGAAATCCCGGTTGGATTTATTTGAGGGCATTTTTTTGCCCTCCATGTTTTTGTGCCAAACAAAGTGCCATTAATAAGTCTGTGAACTTGGATTCTTACTGGTCTGTATCCAGGCTTGACACTCAGAGCTATCACATAACCCCTGGCACATTAGGCAACTCAATTCATTTAAAGTTTCCAGGGAACGTGCTCAATAAATTGGCCGCTGTACAGTCACCTGCTCATTTGGCTGCTTAACTAAAGTGGCACTGGAATACCAAGCACGTATTTACCAGGTTAAATCAAGAGAGCAGAGTAAGGTTACTCCTGGCTGTTATACTGTTTCTCACCACCACTGTTGCCTTGGCAATGGCTGAAATACACAGGTGACCTGACAAAGACACTGCAACAAAATGAAGGGTGGCCAGTCAAAGATATTCTGGAGGATTATTTGATGTGTGATTTTGATAACTAATGTGCTAATTTCTAGCAAACAGACAAGGTTTAGTGCAGCTTTAAGAGCTCTTGATTTTTATCATTCAATATGACACATCAGCCATGATTGACAGAAAATAGACAGAAAAGATTAGCTCCTAACGCTAATCTCCTAACAGATCACAGAATGTGGTTTAAAAAATATGAAGTATTTCAAATACTTCAACCTTTTTAATAACACAATAAATATCACCACACCTATTAAGTGTTGCATATAGACACATCTTTCATATAAAGTAGTTGTCTTTCATTACATTTCATTTGGATCTGTTATCATTTATTAAATACATTTGAATATTTTATCTAAACAGAATTTCGGAAACAAGAAAACAAAACATAAGGAATTCCTGTTAGACTATTGCCAGTTTATCTCACACGGCAATCATAATTGTTTACAGCACCATTTACTGTGAGTAATGCCTATGTGTGAGCATTTGCAGTTGACCAGCATAGATAAGGATAAACTTCAAGGAATAATGTGTTTGTCCACAAGTGGCCTGTCAGAGAGGGCCTGTGAAAGAGGCGGGCATAGGCTCCATCAAAGAGGTAAGGAGAGGGAGGGAGGCAGTGTGTCAAATGAAGGCCATCATCCTCCATGTGATACAGAGAGACATAGGCACCAATTTATGTTTCTGTAGGTGGGTGCTCATCCTTCATAGCCAGCCAACCCCCTCACACACACAAAGTAAAATAGACCTTTAGTAAATTGAAAAAATGATATATGTCCATAATAAATGTCTCTTTTAACATACTTATTGCTCAGGCAGGTTTGTATGTCTTGCGAAAAGAAACACACTAATGTATGGCTGTCAAACTATCTGACCCTCATCTGAACTGGTCATCTATATATAAGAACATAAAGGAACATTTTGTCAATACAACCAGTAAGTTTGCAGGATGTACAAAAGTGTACGATGTAGTAAATTACATTACTGTGTACATTAGTGCAAATACTTGTTACACATTTCCTATTGTCATATTAAGAGTATCTTCTGTTTAACCTTCAGAAATGAGTGTCAAATCTTTATTGATCACACTGTTACATTGCTAAGGACCCCAGAGAAAACACAAAAAGCAATGCAATTGACTTATATTTGTAAGTTTATGTCACCTAACTGTTCAGTGAGCGTTAAAACAAGTGACATTTATTCTGGAGTCAAGTGAATTTATGGAATGGACATACAGTTTGACGGGATCCGTTTACTTGATGGATATCACTATTTACAGCAAAGTTTTGGTTTCATGTTGTGTAATAACATTAGGCAACTATACTGCAATTTTGTGAAAAAACTGTATGAGCTACAGGAATCCCTGCAATACACAACTTTACTCCATGTGATGGGCAGCCCCTGTGTAGATGTGTTGAGATGAGAGCAGGATGTCTGCTTGGTCTCCAGGGTTCAGGAGGGAAAGACAGGGTTGGGTAGATTTAACAGATCTAAGCTGAGCAGCTGTCCCAATGGCCTGTCTAAACTTTTAATGCAGCCATATCGGGATGCTGTTCCTGGAAGCGCGCAGGGAGATTAAAACCACTGATAGTTCCCTCACAGCGGGAGACAAAGCGAAACTCCATATTAGAGTTGGGCTCGCTGCCTGCTTGCTCATAAATGTAAGGGTCAGAGGTGAAACGTTTAATAGGAGGACGTGAGCAAATGGAAAAACTGAGTTCAAGCCCTTTAATTGTCACATCTAGGAGCCATAAAGTTCAAGGCCTATGGACAGACAGATTTGTGGCTGATGGCTAGAATTATGTTTGCAATATAGCATACTACTGTATGTACTGTATACTGTTAACATAGTAATCTTATACATACAGGTATTCTACATGTATGTATAAGATTACTATGACACTACATTTGGCAAACTGTACGGCATATAACAGAGCTCAAGGCTTGGAATACTGTATTACTATTTCCTCATTTGATTAGACAGCCAAAAAGTTTCATTTCCTGTTTTTAAGAGTAGTACACAGTATATACAGCATAGTATGAAATAAACAGTAAGCCAGTATTTCATTCTGAACAGCCTTAATCTTTTCAAAATAATGAGTTACATTTATGCAAATTGTGACATAATTAACCGCAAACTGGCATCTTATATTACGCTTTCATCTTGAATCACTGACAAAGCCAAATACCACTGAATAATAAAGAGTGAATCAATGCGGTGTTGGCACATAAGAGCCAGTGTGGAAAATATCACAATGATAAAACACTTGGCCCACATGCTTTCAGAAGAGTGGATGGTATCCCACACATAATGTGACTCCATGTCTGCTCGTGATGGCCCACATTCACATTTACTGTATCTCTACTATAGACTCAGACAGTGGGAGGCTCATGTGGGTAACTGGGCATATGACTGTAGTAAGACTGAGCCCTCAGAGCTTCTCTACCATTAGCAAGACAACCATGAAAGGGCAGCGTATGTGGGTGGGCAATGCTGTTGCTTTTTGCCATCTGGCTTATTTAGAACAGAATGTTGAAATGTTTCCATATTGTATGAAGTGAAATCAAAGATACAGGCTGAAAAATACACACACTGATCTGAGGACAGAGCAGTACCGTGCATTTACATTCTGTCTGTGTCACACAGCAAGTGTAATAGTTTAGCTGTACCTCTTCGTGTCTGACAGTGTGGAATGATGCTTTTTGTCCGACACTTTGTGAGCACACTGTCAAAGGTGTGGATAAACGCAGTTATTTAAGTGCTAGTTTAGCCCGGCAGGATATCTTTAACACAAAAGAGAATGACATAAAAACAGCACGTCATTCAAAAGGAGAAAAAGAAAATCAATCTGAATTAAAGTCCCTGAATGAAAGTGAGTTGGGCTGTTTCTATGACAACCAAGACAATGCAGCGGATGTGCTCACAGAAAAAAAAATATATATAAAAAACTTCCCATTTAAAGTATAAAAAAACATTAAGGGCACGGGTATTCACCGTGCAGTACTGCCTATAAAAAGAATTTAAAAAATATTATGCTCGTCTCCCAATGCTGAATACAACATGTAATGAGTCTATTATGT
Organism: Botia almorhae; assembly: GCA_036877575.1. Taxonomy (NCBI): domain Eukaryota; kingdom Metazoa; phylum Chordata; class Actinopteri; order Cypriniformes; family Botiidae; genus Botia; species Botia almorhae. The sequence continues at coordinate 5,984 of JAZGTJ010000813.1, read as the reverse complement.
TTGAGCAGTGTCATGCTCTCAAACAAACCCATGATGCGCTGCTTTCAGCCAGACTATGAATCACAGCAGGTCATTTCTCCAGACCTGTAATCACACCTTTCCAAAAGAATTAGGCCAATCACAACAGTCACACTGTCATCGGTGCTTATGTCACCAGTGCTGGCACTTATGTCGTAAGTCTTAACAGAAAAATAATAAATTGTATGCTTTCATTTAAAGTTGAATGTGACAGAATTAGATCTCAGACTTTGATTATGCATTAGAGGGTGACATGTTGACTGACATACTTTGATGACCTATTTGAGAAACATGCATACAATCCTGTTGCAAGCTAGTGTGGCCTACAAAGTTGAGGTCATATAATAATAAGATTTATTACATTGACAATTATGTATTTGTCAAATACAGTGCATTCGGACATACGTTTTATCAGTTTGTGTGTTCCATGGGAATCAAATCATGATCTTGGTGCTGCTAGTTCGATACTCTACCATTTAAGCTAAAAAAACACTGGAAGTTACTATTAATTTTCTTAATTGTGTGAATGTTATCAAACTGCATGTCACTCATTCTGTTCAGCATGCTGGCATTTTGAGATCATCTGCATCAGCTAGCAAATACAGATCATCTGCTATGTTAAAAATGTCGAATTCTCAACCGTGTGAAACTCAACGTAATGTGGTTAGCATGGTCAGGCACCGTTTTCACTGAGCAGCAACTAGCCGACATCCTAATGCAATAACGGAAAGGTCTATTCTATTAGCCCTATGTCTGTTGCTTTCTTTGAGAGATAACTAGAGTCATTAGCTGGCAGGCATTTATAAGACACAGGACCTCTTTCTGAAAATAGCCAGTCACGCGGCCACCCAAATCAAGGATTCTTTGTAAATACCATCTACGACCTCACCAATGTGATAAAGCCCCCGAAGGTCTGCAGTATCTTTATGAAGCAAACGTTTATAGAGGGGCATAGGGGGTTTAATTTAAAAAGGGAAAACGGGAATAAAAGTAATGTGTTTACAGTCATAGTTGTGTTTGTGTTTTCATAGTTTTTGTCCCTCTAGAGTGTCCATCAAACACTCAGTCTATTGAAGCACTTGCCCCTGTGCCTTCACAAATAATGGCTAAAGTGGCTCTGAAGTCAACCTTTATAACTGCAGAAGTCAACAACCTATACACACAATATCAATCTGCCTGACAAGTCCATAGAAAAATACACATTTGGACCACAATTCAGTCATCTAACAAAACTGGAAAAGTAGTTTAGGCAGTTTTGTGAGTGTACACACACAGAATTAAACTATATTACAGAAGACAAGGAATAAGTGTCTGGTACTTTGCTTAATATCATAACAGGTGGCTGTTCGCCAGAGCAAAGGGTCTCTTTATTTTAAACACCTATCTGCCTTGTGAGTTTAGCAGAAAGCTTGTAAACTGCGTTGACACTAGTGGTTATCGTAAAACAGTGTGACAGTTTCTGGAAGGGCTCTATGTGTACTCAAAACATCTCCACCACCCCCGTGCTAAAACTGTCAGGAAACTACTCAACTTCTCAAGATTTCAAGATTGATTGCCTCCCATAAACAGCTAGTACAACAATTCCCATGGACACAGACGGAAACACTTTATACACTGGGGACATAGCTTAACATGGGGAAAAACAAATTCCAAGCCCCATAATGTGCAATTAATTTCAATGGAAGAAATGTTTTTTTATAAAACCCAATTTAATAAAAGAAGCTGTACAGTATTTTAGGGACAAGATTATTTATCATGACTGCATCACATGCCTGAACAGGTATGTCTGAAATACATTTTTAAAATAGATTTTATTTTTTATTTACACTAATACATTTTCCCAATGTCTTTATATACTTATATTGGTAACTATGGTAACTGGGCTATGTTTACCTCCAGGCATGGGCTAATTTATATTTACAACCCAGCACACCTCCTACAGTGAGCCAGTGCCAGTAATCACCAACTGTATTATCAGTGCTGCCCAGTAAGGTTGAATTGAAGTTAAATTTAGATGTAGCATTCACCTAGTTGCAAAGTATAACAGTATGAAAACTCAACACTTGTGTAGGTACATGCCACACAGCATGTCACACAGCATGTCACACAGCAAATATCTCATGTGCCAACTGACAGTACGCAGTACAGCGGATAGTACTGGATTTTGTTTTCCCACAGACTCTTGTAGAACTCAGAGAACACCAAGAAAAACAAACGCTTTAATCGCTAATCCAATCTGATGTGACCAGCTTTTATCTGCACATATGAACAGAATGCTAGTCTTTGGAAATTCTGTGCTTATGTAAGAGAATATTGATACCCAACACACCACTTTTTAAATACTGATATAGACCCAAGTAAGCATGTAGTAACAAGAAAAATAATGCAAAAGAAGCATTGCATATAAAAGCATGTCCACGTGTCAATTTAAACACATGAAGTGCTCTCAACAAATAAAATCATTATTAAGTAGTAAAATGTACATGCTAAAGTGGAAAAGCGTACTCTGAATTATAAACAACAGGACAAATACGCTCCTCGGCTGTGTCAGGATTTCAGGGTGATGTGAATTTGAATTACAGCCCAAATTGGATTTCATGCTTGTCCCTCCTCACAAAGCTCCACTGGAGATTGCATCACTCATGTGGCAAGATTAAATATGCATCAGATCAAGGCAATTACAGGTTTTCTGGTTGAAGGAGGCCTCACCGATTTAGACGGCTAACCTTCACTCGCCTTTTCCAACCTCAGCTGTGGTAAACAAGACAGAGGAGTGGAGAGAGGGTAAGTGGCCAAGGCCCTATTAAATTAATCAGGCAGGCAAACACTTGGCTCATTTTGGATAGATTAAATAGGATTATAAATAGAAAGCTGCAGTGCTGATGTTGAATTTTGCCCAAGTGTTTATGGGCACATGGGTGTTGCTGGATTTGGCAGGGGCAAGAATGGCTAGTGTTTATACTCCCATGCTACTGTCCATTGGCACTGTTGTCAGGACACCAGTTTTCACTCCTGATTCCACATGTACATATATCAAATGTTTACATGTTAACCCTGGGTAAATATAGTCATGGGTTATTTTTTCCATGTTTGACACAGCTCATACTTGACCCCGGGTAATCCAGATTTTGGAATTTCACACTGTCATTTGTAAACCCTGGGATAATGTTCTTATATGAATATTTCTGAGGTTTATAACATTGATCGGACAAGTAAACATGTGACCTGTTTTGATTATTGCTTGTCCATCTCTAAAAAAATGTTGCTTTATAAATCCACTCTTGACGTCACTGTTCAATATTTTTAACTTTTTCCGTGAGACACTAACTAACTAACTAAACAAAGTACTCTAAAGTGTTCTCGTCTGTACAAAGCTCATAAATATTTATTTAATGAGGTAAGCACTGAGGCAGAATCTGGTTGATTGACTACTGCTAAACAACTTTCTGTAACAATCACACCTGGGCAACACCATTCAGGGTTAACTCTGCGAAAACGGTCTAAAACCAGTTTTATAACCAAGGATTGTAAAGTGGTGCTAACCATCTTTAAAATAAGCAGCATTTCTTAATCTAATTCAGCCGTTAAAAAAGATGCTAACACAGGGTTAAGTGTAAAATAAACAAGCCCTTATGGAAAAGTGGTAAGGAACTGGGTGACAGTCTAACTGAAACGGAACACTATTCAGCTCTCAAGAGACAGAACACAGGAACTGGACCAGTGGAAATGATGAATATTTTCCACAAAGTCATTTTCAGCAAACTAACAGCATCATGGGTGCTTCATCACCCTGGAACATGTTTACATGTCTCAGAAAGAGCTCACAGCTGCACTCTTCCTGGACAGGAATAGAAGCAGAGCTTACAGCTGACTGAAATTCAAAGATCACCCCAGGAATCATACAGAAAGACAGACATTTCCCTTTTCATCTACCAAAAGTTTCTACCAAAATGAACATAACTTTGTCAAAGGCTATACAGTTAGAGCTGGTTTAACTAGGAAGCAAATGTGACCATGGCCAGTCTGTTAGCCAGCTGTAGTGTTTTGATCCTAAGAGAGCTAAAACAAGGCCAAAGAAACTAAATATAGTTCCTGCCTTTCACAGTATTATTAGGCTTGACCTACGAACGACTGGGGCGTTTTGTAAATATTCTTCTGGGCTTTTGCCCTTCAAAAAATACACGTAACCATGAACCTTCACAGCCCTCATGGGCTCATTCTCAGCAAAACAACGTGTTGACAGATCCAAAAGCAATATGGACGTTCTCGTATTTGTGTACTTATTGTATTTTAAGAATACATAAGGGAACATTTTGAAAACGTCTGTATTGGGAACTCAGCTTGAAGGTAAATAATCAAAATGTTGTTTTTGGACAGTACGATTCTGTGTTTCCGCCATGCACCGATGGAGCTTTTGAACGGATGAGCAAGCCGAGCCAAATACTCATGAATGAGATCCTAAGAGATTACACTGTTCATCTGCTCACGGATGTTACATGGGAAGCCTGTCTGTGAATTACTGCCTCCAGGCAAGAATCAGCACCTACATATTGTAACAGGAAGAGCGAGGCAATGTGACACACTTCTTTGTTGAGGTTACTGACATTTTGCACGAGCACCGTAGGGGAGGAACACGAAGAGAATGTAATAGCGTAGACTATACATTCAAGGCCAAACGGGGTTCATGTACAGTCATAGTGGGAAGGCTGCTGTTTGGCGTCACTCAGCGGTGGGGCTATTTTTGGCGCATTGCATGGCTATATATAGCGCACTTGTTAGGTCATTCAGGTCACGTTTTGCTGTTGTCATCTACCAATGAACAGGAGATGGCTAGCTGAAAGCAATTGTGCGTAATCTTCCGTCTCTATAAATGTGAAACTGTTTTAGTGTAGCCTGGTTATTATCCCCGGGATGCAATGATTAATCTCTAAAACGATTTAAAAACCAAGATGACCTAAAAAAACAAGCATGTGCTATAATATAATATGAGTGACCAAACAGAGTGTTTTTTGTCTCACTGTCTTTATTTTAGAGAAATCAAAGCGACAGTTCAGAAAAGAAAAAATATGGAATTCCATGGATTGATTCAATCATAATGTTTTAATCATCACTAAATGGAAAAGATTATAGTTGCAAAAAGGATAAAGTAAAATAATGTAGCTTTAAAACACATATATAACATCAAACTATATTGTGCGCACAGAAGTTTTGAATTGGCACTACAATTACTCTATAATTGTTTTTTAATATTTAACTTTCACTAAAGCCAAAACCAATACAACCAAAAATATACTGTATGAAAAAGCAGCCAAGATCTGTACCATATTTAGGATTTAAAGAAAGGAAAATCCATTCATTTAATTACCCTCATGTAATTCCAAACCTGTGTTATGTATAGCTTCTGTGGAACACAAAAGAATATATTTTGAACAATATCTCAGTGGTTTTGTGTCTATCCAATGGAAGTCAATGGGTGCCACTGTTGTTTGGTTACCAGCATATTTCAAAATATCTTCCTTTGTTTTCCTCAAAAGCAGAAAGTCATGTTGGGATGAAAGATTTCATTTTTGGGTGAACTATCCCTTTAAGAATGCAGTGACCAAGTGGTCTAGAAAACATCTCAGGTGTTATAGAGAGGCTTTAAGTGGCACTCTTTCTTGACAGGGTTTGTTTGGTGGTGTGGGATTCTGGTAGGACAGTCTCACAAATATAACAATCAGGATAATGCCTGTAAACAAGAACATAAATGTTTGCAAGAACAGCAAATTGTGTTTTCCTTCTCTATTTCTGATCATTTTAGGATGTTTTGAATGAAATCGTGCACATGGCTCACCTATAACTCCCAGAGTTCCGAGCAGGATGCCTATTGTTGACTGAATAGTGGGCATGCCCTGAAGCTGTTTTGCTGCTATCCTACAGTTGCCCCTCACGTTGCATGGGCAAACTGTCACTGTGAGAAAGACAAT